>BGPT01001390.1:17690-32722 GCA_003297045.1 Symbiodinium sp. clade C Y103 | reverse complement strand
GTCTTCTCTCACACAGCACCGCGCCAGAGCGCGCATGATGTAACAACACCCGCAGGCGCTGGAAACGGCAGAATTTTTGGGTGGGAAAGCGGCCCAAAAACCATCCAGATGCTGAACGTGTTTGTCCACTATTTGGGGAATCTACTTGGACGATTGTTTACTTTTCTGGGTCATACTGAATAAACTAGTATATACTGTATATATGATGGAAAATAGTATGATTATGGGAAGAATGGTAAACCTAAAATGTCACCATGCCTGAGATATTTCTGGAACTAGCATGGGATGAATGTTGGTACCGTAAGCCAACCCTCAAAAAATGCTTTATCCGAAGCCATAAACCTAAACAGGTGGGTTCACTGTTGGGCCAAGCACATCAAAAGTCCTTGCAGGATGAGCGATACACAAAGCTTTGAGTTGACCTTCACAATGAGAAGAACCCAGATATGATACCTGGAAATTAGGGGGAGTATAGTAGAGGAGTTTTTCGGGGGCTTCCTGCAAGCATACAAGTCGAGATCCACCAGGATGACGCACAGAGACCTGGCCCCCTGACCAGCGATTGTAGATGTTTGATGTGCATCCCAGTTAGTAAGTGGTTCATAGCCCAAGAAACCCAGTAGGAAAATGCAAATTTTCGGAGATGTTCAGGGTGGACAGCTGGGCTCTTGATTCGCACAATTGTAGGTGCCTCGCATCTTTAACAGATGGAGTTTTCCTGCTACCAGGAGGAAATGTATTAAAGCAGGTTAGGACATATTTACCAACATATTCTTCTGAGACGTGTTCTTAGGATAGTCTTTCAACCTCAGGCTACTTGGATGTGTATCCAAGTTCATCCTTGCCATAACTAGTAGGAAAAAGACCAACATGCCGTTTGTCAAATCTTTGACGTCCGAGTCTCATTTGAGATTCAACCATTACATGTTTCCTAAAGGTTTGATGAATAAGGTGAGCTTTGATTTGTGCATCTAGTCAAACACACTATACGCTTTGTTGCCTGCTATTGCTAGGTGTATATTGCTTTTGAATCCCCATTTAAAAACCATCACCATCGCTTAACATTGCTTAACCATACCCTCCGCAAACCTGAAAGTTGCTAGAAACATCTAGAAACCCATCTATCTTAATTTATGTCGATTTTCCTGCAGACAAAAGATGAAACATGCCACGTATCGTGGTCTTCCCAGTCTGCCCATGAAATGATTGGTGGCTCAGCCCGAGCAGCCTCCGAAACGCTTCCTCTGAAGGCGTTGGTTTCGCTGCGCGACTGGACCAGCCCGTTGTGTTGAGGCGGGTCTGGTCATGTCAATGGAAAAAGCCAAGATCAAGATCAACCATGATCCTATTTTCATGCAAACCCACATCAGAAGAAGGAACAGTTTGATGTATAGAATGGGAGATTTACCAGCCAGAAATGGGAAGACTTGCCAACACTCAATGGGGANTATAGTAGATAGGTCAATATAGGTCAAACTTATTGACCTCCCAAAGAATGGATGGTTAAAGAAACTCCCCAAAATGTCCAATTCTGTGGGTTCATTGGTGCTGGTTTACATCACCCAAAGTCCACCTGAGTTTTGGTTCTTCCTGTTCCATTCTTGGGACTAGGGCGTTGAAGACGGGTCTCGAATTGGTTCTGGAGAGCTGAGGCCACTCCCATTCACTGCACTGTTGAATCATTCCTCCCCAAAAATGGCCCAACATGGGCGGTTTGAATCTCTNGTCTCGAATTGGTTCTGGAGAGCTGAGGCCACTCCCATTCACTGCACTGTTGAATCATTCCTCCCCAAAAATGGCCCAACATGGGCGGTTTGAATCTCTTATTTTTGGGTACCACACCCATCGTAAAACGTGCCCATGGTGCTCCAATCGTTAATTCCTGGCTCTGGGCCTCTGGGCCTCTGGGCCATGGCCGCGCAAGGTGTACATCTTTCAGCGGCCCATACAAGATACGATTGGATTGCTGGTCTCCACCAAACACATGGATGTTGGAAGCTGAGTGGTGAACGANGCCGCGCAAGGTGTACATCTTTCAGCGGCCCATACAAGATACGATTGGATTGCTGGTCTCCACCAAACACATGGATGTTGGAAGCTGAGTGGTGAACGAAGTGATTACAAAGGACACGGTTGACGTTTGGGAGATACTGAGACTCCCTTTGATTTCCATGGCCAGCGCCATCGGGAAAACTTTACATGGTAGCTTTGCCAAAACAAGCAAGCCATCTGGAAGAAGTGTCAAAATATACAGCATAGCCTTTGGCTAAATCTCTGTTTTGGATCGTTAAATCCACTATTTTGTTGGATTATTGATTATCCTCATGACTAGTGAGAACACTGCTACCTGCAATGAAGTGTGGTGAGACATGGCGAAGTGAGCAGTCTTCAATTCTCTCTGCAGCCAGATGGTTTTCAGCTGTGAAGAGTGCCAAACTGTGCCTCAGGGCTTTATTCAAAACCCACGTGAAAGCTGACAGCTGCCANTTCAATTCTCTCTGCAGCCAGATGGTTTTCAGCTGTGAAGAGTGCCAAACTGTGCCTCAGGGCTTTATTCAAAACCCACGTGAAAGCTGACAGCTGCCAACTGAAGAAAGGTCCTGCTTCTCTGTTGCATGCAGCCACGGCAGACAAATTTGATTTCACCGTGACCCCTTTGAGAACAAACAGTAGAAAGGCATGGCATCATAGTCCATGAATGTCCATTATTCATTATAATTAGATGAGTGCAAGTTTACATGAGATCTACATGTGCCAACATCCTCACGAATTTAGCTGTGCCACTGAGTTGGCCTTCGCCATGGAGCCTGAAAACAAAAGGCGCAAATTGGTTGAGGCCCAGGGGGCTGCGGGGCTGCCAGCACGCAGTCATGCAGAATCGGTCAACACCCTGCAGCTGAACGTGTCGTTGCCCAGCGGCCGGTCTGCAGCTTTATCGCTTCCACTGGATGGCACCGTTTTGGATTTGAAAATTGCGGCGCAGCAGTCTTTGGGGCAAGCTTTCCTCAGGCTTGCTGCCCCCAATGGGCGACTTTTGAATCCAACAGAACCTCTTCAAGATTCCGGGCTGCAAGATGGAGACAGCATCACAGCTGTTGTACAGAAGCTCAAAGCAGCTGCAACNTGGGCGACTTTTGAATCCAACAGAACCTCTTCAAGATTCCGGGCTGCAAGATGGAGACAGCATCACAGCTGTTGTACAGAAGCTCAAAGCAGCTGCAACCGATGATGCGATGGCTTTGTGGTGCCCTGGAGGTGGTGTCGTCACGTGGGGCGATCCGAATCGTGGTGGTGACAGCACCAGAGTCAGGGATCAGCTCAAGAACGTTCAGCAGATTCATGCCACAGGCTCCGCTTTTGCTGCAATTCTAGCAGCTGGCAGCGTTGTGACTTGGGGCCATCCGGATTATGGTGGTGACAGCACCAGAGTCAGGGATCAGCTCAAGAACGTTTGGCAGATTCGTGCCACACACTACGCTTTTGCTGCAATTCTAGCAGATGGCAGCGTTGTGATGTGGGGCAGTCCGCACAGTGGTGGTCACAGCGCCATGGTCAGGGATCAGCTCAAGAACGTTCAGCAGATCCATGCCACAAACGACTTTTTTGCTGCAATTCTAGCAGATGGCAGCGTTGTGACGTGGGGCGATCAATACCGTATTGGCGACAGCATCAGAGTCAGGGATCAGCTCAAGAACGTTCGGCAGATTCAACCCACAAACTACGCTTTTGCTGCAATTCTAGCAGATGGCAGCGTTGTGACGTGGGGCTTTCCACAGAATGGGGGCGATAGCACCAGAGTCAGGGATCAGCTCAAGAACGTTCAGCAGATCCATGCCACACACGACGCTTTTGCTGCGATCCTAGCAGATGGCAGCGTAGTGACATGGGGCGATCCGGCTAGTGGTGGCGACAGCACCAGAGTCAGGGATCAGCTCAAGAATGTCCAGCAGATCCATGCCACACAGTCTGCTTTTGCTGCAATCCTAGCAGATGGCAGCGTTGTGACGTGGGGCAGTCCGGATAGTGGTGGCGACAGCACCAGAGTCAGGGATCAGCTCAAGAACGTTCAGCAGATCCATGCCACACACGACGCTTTTGCTGCAATCCTAGCAGATGGCAGCGTAGTGACATGGGGCGATCCGGATAGTGGTGGCGACAGCACCAGAGTCAGGGATCAGCTCAAGAATGTCCAGCAGATTCATGCCACAAACTTCGCTTTTGCTGCAATTCTAGCAGATGGCAGCGTTGTGACGTGGGGTGATGGATTCAATGGGGGCAACAGCACCAGCGTCACAAATCAGCTCAGGCATTTGTAAAGACAATGTTTGCTTTGCTCGGCCACGGCTGTATTTGGAGTGCCTCACAGTCAGCAGTGGCGCTGCGGCAGAATATGGCAGAACAAAAAATGCGCTGGAACTAGATTTGATCAATCAGCCCAAGGCCTGCCTGGTTTTGCAAGCCCTTCCATGGAAAATCCCGCCTCTACGGGCGGGGAAACGGAAGCCCCCACCAGTTCTGCAAGCCCCCGGATCATGTTTACACACACACAGACATTTTGATGACTTTGTAACTGTCCTGCTGTTTCACGCTTTTACTGGCTGGTGGTTTCAAATATGGCCATGCATCAAAACTCTGGTGAAATAGTTTGAAAACAGAAGTTTGGACCCATACCCAAATGTTGTAGTTCCCGCCCTATCCCAAGTTTTTTTGTCAATGATCTCCAGTGACCAAACACTCCTCAACCACCAGCCAGTATTCATCTTTCCATCAAACCCTTGAAGCAATCATTTTTGAACCCCCAAATTACCCAATGAGTAATCATGAGTAATCGTATAAGTCTTGGTAAAATTAACCATGTTTTCCCATTGAAAATCGGATGGTAAACTTCACATCTGTTGCATCGTACTTGAAAACCCCTGAGGTCTTTATGGCTTACATGATCGCCCTTTGGGCCTTCACTGGGATCTACAAGGTCTTTGTGGAGGAGGGGCGGTCTATGCTGCACCAAAGGGGGGGGTTGAAACATGTCGAAACTACCCAAGGGCAGACGTTGCCATCTGAAACCGGTGGTTTAGCTAACCAGAAGGGCTGAAAACCAAAGTCCTCCAAGTGAAAGCTGAACATCCCAGCAGGGCAGGACTTTGGAGTTCATGGGGAAGGTTTCGAAAAACAGTTTGAAAGACGCTGAAGTAGCGGATCATTTTGGCAGAGGTTGATTGGGATTGGGATACTACCTCATGAATCATCAGCAAAGCGGATGCTATCCAAAAACTATGAACATTTCACCCGCAACCCCTCAGATTGACGTGCCATGTTTCGCAGTGAACCATTTTTGTCGATGTATCAAACGACTTGATCCATGGCTGGGGTGGTCTCAGAGGTGTTCCTGTAGTTTGGAACTGGTGTATTGCCTTGTGAAAGCTTTGGAAAGGACTATCACCTCAGGAACTTCCCCAGGGATCCCATGGTACCGCAGGGCTTTCACATTAAGATAGCTGGTATCGCAGGATATTCACCCCTTGATTCCTTGATAGTTATCTGGACCGTNTACCGCAGGGCTTTCACATTAAGATAGCTGGTATCGCAGGATATTCACCCCTTGATTCCTTGATAGTTATCTGGACCGTGCGGATTGACTGGCACCTAGTGTCATCTTTCTTGCCTTAATCTTATCCCCAAAGGCATGATCATCCTCAATTAATATATCGATGATGATTTTAATGGTTAAATTCTGGGATGAATCCTCCTCACCCCCACTTTGATGTCAACTCCGTGGCGCTTGTTCCTACGCCCGGGTCCACTCTACAGGTGATATCCCAGTTATCGAACTTGCTGAGGATTGTCAGTAACCAACTTAGTACTGTAATTATCCAAATCAGCCAGTTACACCATTTAATGATGGGTAGATCACAATGTTTGATGAATGGTTGACACGATCTTGCTTGCATTTGTTGCGACTTATTTCCCTAAATTTGATTTTTACATCCACATTTGTCATGGGTAAAGCTATGAACGCCTGCTGATTGAACCTCAAGTGCTGCTGGTGTTCCCATCACCATTTTCCCAATTCCTGCACATATCCTCCCATGGAACCAGCAGGATTTCCAACATCAATGCGTCCAGGAGTATGGTCTTCTCTCACACAGCACCGCGCCAGAGCGCGCATGATGTAACAACACCCGCAGGCGCTGGAAACGGCAGAATTTTTGGGTGGGAAAGCGGCCCAAAANGTCTTCTCTCACACAGCACCGCGCCAGAGCGCGCATGATGTAACAACACCCGCAGGCGCTGGAAACGGCAGAATTTTTGGGTGGGAAAGCGGCCCAAAACCATCCAGATGCTAAACGTGTTTGTCCGCTATTTGGGGAATCTACTTGGACGATTGTTTACTTTTCTGGGTCATATTGAATAAACTAGTATGATGGAAAATAGTATCATTATGGGAAGAATGCTAAACCATGGTAAACCTAATACAGTATGTCACCATGCCTGAGATATTTCTGGAACTAGCATGGGATGAATTTTGGTAGCATAAACCAACCCTCAAAAAATGCTTTATCCGAAGCCATAGACCATACCGAAACAGGTGGGTTCACTGTTGGGCCAAGCACATCAAAAGTCCTTGCAGGATGAGCGATACAAAAAGCTTTGCGTTGACCTTCACAATGAGAAGAACCCAGATATGATACCTGGAAATTAAGGGGAGTATACTAGAGGGGTTTTTCGGGGGCTTCCTGCAAGCATACAAGTCGAGATCCACCAGGATGACGCGCAGAGACCTGGCCCCCTGATTCCAACCAGTGCTTGTAGATGTTTGNCATACAAGTCGAGATCCACCAGGATGACGCGCAGAGACCTGGCCCCCTGATTCCAACCAGTGCTTGTAGATGTTTGATGTGCATCCCAGTTAGTAAGTGGTTCATAGCCCATGAAACCCAGTAGGAAAATGCCAATTTTCGGAGATGTTCAGGGTGGACAGCTGGGCTCAAAATTCGCACAATTGTAGATGCCTCGCATCTTTAACAGATGGAGATTTCTCGCTACCAGGAGGAAATGTNACATATTTACCAACATATTCTTCTGAGACATGTTCTTAGGATAGTCTTTCAACCTCAGGCTACTTGGATGTGTATCCAAGTTCATCTGTGCCATGATGAGTAGGAAAAAGACAAACATGTTATTTTTCAAATCTTTGAAGTCCTATTCCCATGTGAGATTCAACCATTTGTATATGTTTCCTATGTTTCCTAAAGGTTTGATGAATAAGGTGAGCCCGCGACAAGGAGGCCTCCATTGTGCTCAGCTTTGATTTGTGCATCTAGTCAAACACACTATACGCTTTCTTGCCTGCTATTGCTAGGTGTATATTGCTTTTGAATCCCCATTTAAAAACCATCACCAGTGCTTAACATTGCTAACCCATCCCCTCTTCGCAAGACTGAAAGTTGCTAGAAACATCTAGAAACCATTCTATCATAATTCATCTCGATTTTCCTGCAGGAAAAGAGAAGAAACATGCCACGTATCGTGGTCTTCCCAGTCTGCCCATTAAATATTGGTGGCTCAGCCCAAGCAGCCTCCGAAACGCTTCCGCTGAAGGCGTTGGTTTCGCTGGGGGATTTGAGCTTTCAGGTCTGGACGTTTCGCCCGTTGTGGGGCGAATCTGATCATGTCGGGTAAAGCGATGCTCAATCATGACTCAACCTTGATACAGAATAAATTGAGGGTTTACCCTTCATAAATGGGACGAATTGCCAACAATCAGTGGGAAAAGTATGATTTCAGTGATAGTGATCAGTGACCATGAGCACGGTTGATCACTTTCCCAGTGAATTTCTTTGAAGGTTGATTATCACTTTCCCATTTCAATCATCACATATCAGGCAAACCCGCACAAGAACAATGAAAAGCTTGAGATGTAGAATAGGGGATTTACCAGCCAGAAATGGGAAGACTTGCCAACGATCACTGTGGATTAAAGTGTAGACTCTAGTGTAGACCAAAATTATTCACTTCTCAAGAATGGATGGTTAAAGAAACTCCCCAAAATGACCAATTTCGTGAGTTGATTGGTACTGCTGACGCTACCTTAATTTTGAACCAAGACCATAGCCACCAGTTTACACCACGAACTTTGGATGGTGGTTGAAGCAGTGGTTTTCTTTGTTTTTCCTTGTTCCATGGGGGACGGTGAGTTACGAGTCTCGGGTCTTGGGTCTAGGTGAGGCTACTCCGAACAGAATCCGAAGCCATAGCTGCCATAGCTGGAGGTTTCCGAAGTCATGGGGGTACCCCAAAATCATCCAAGTCATGGATGATCATTTTAGTATTGAAACCTATTGAAACCTATCGTGACTTGGGGATGATGTCTTAAGAAAACTGGCCATGAAGTCCCTGCGCGCCGCGATGCGCCGTGCCAGGTGTACATCTTTCGGCCCAGCATTGCATTGCTCGTCTCCACCCGAAGAGATGAATGTTGGAAAGCCGAGTATTGCTCCGGTGAAGTGATGACAATGGACACGGCTGTTTTTTTTTCCTGGTGCTAGGATTTACAGCCAGGAAACATGCAGAAATCTACGTGTGGTACTTGGAGGATCATCCCACTTTTTTGATCTTATTTGTACCCTAAGTGATCCTCCAAGTATCGCCTCCTTCATAAGGGTTGATGGTGGTTGAGTACCCTTAATGATTTCCATGAAATTGCAGCAGCTTTACCTACAAAACAAGCAAGCCATCTGCAAGACGTGTCAAAAGATACAGCATGGCCTTTGGCTATAAATCTTTGTTTTGTATGGTGAAATCACGATTTTGCTGGATTATCCCCATTCAATTCACTCTGCAGCCAGCTGGTTTTCAGCTCTGAAATGTGCCTCAGAGCCCTATGCAAAAACCCACGTGAAAGCTGACAGCTGCCAACTGAAGAAAGGTCCCGCTGCTGCTCTGTTGCACAATGTCAGGGCAAACAAATTTGTTTTCACCGTGTGATCCCTTTGAGAACAAAAGGTAGAAAGGCATGGCATTGCAGTCCATCATCCATCATAATTCAAAATGGCTGCCTGAGATAATCACATCTACATGCCAGTAGCATCCTCACAAATTTAGCTGTGCCACTGAGTTTGCCTTCGCCATGGAGCCTGAAAACAAAAGGCGCAAATTGGTTGAGGCCCAGGGGGCTGCGGGGCTGCCCGCACGCAGTCGTGCGGAATCGGTCGACACCCTGCAGCTGAACGTGTTGTTGCCCAGCGGCCGGTGTGCATCGCTGTCGCTTCCACTGGATGGCACCGTTTTGGATTTGAAAATGGCGGCGCAGCAGTCTTTGGGGCAACCTTTCCTCAGGCTTGCTGCCCCGGATGGGCGGCTTTTGGATCCAACAGCACCTCTTCAAGATTCCGGGCTGAAAGATGGAGACGGCATCAATGCTGTTGTACAGAAGCTGAAAGCAGCTACAACAGATCGTGCAATTGCTTTGTGGTGCGTTGGAGGTGGTGTCGTCACGTGGGGCAGTCCGCACAGTGGTGGCGACAGCACCGGGGTCGGGGATCAGCTCAAGAACGTTCAGCAGATTCATGCCGCACAGTCTGCTTTTGCTGCAATTCTAGTCGATGGCAGCCTAGTGACGTGGGGCAATCCAGACTTTGGTGGCGACAGCACCAGAGTCAGGGATCAGCTCAAGAACGTTCAGCAGATTCATGCCACACAGTCTGCTTTTGCTGCAATTCTAGCAGATGGCAGCGTTGTGACGTGGGGCGATCCGTACACCGGCGGCGACAGCACTGGGGTCGGGGATCAGCTCAAGAACGTTCAGCAGATTCATGCCACAAACTTCGCTTTTGCTGCAATTCTAGCCGATGGCAGCGTTGTGACGTGGGGCAGTCCATTCAACGGGGGTGACAGCACCAGAGTCAGGGATCAGCTCAAGAACGTTCGGCAGATTCATGCGGCACACTTCGCTTTTGCTGCAATTCTAGCAGATGGCAGCGTTGCGACGTGGGGGGGTTCTGGCCTGTGGTGGTGACAGCACCAGAGTCAGGGATCAGCTCAAGAACGTTCAGCAGATTCATGCCACTCGCTACTCTTTTGCTGCACTTCTAGAAGATGGCAGCGCTGTGACATGGGGCAAATCGAATGATGGTGGCGACAGCACCAGAGTCAGGGATCAGCTCAAGAACGTTCAGCAGATTCATGCCACACAGTCTGCTTTTGCTGCAATTCTAGCAGATGGCAGAGTTGTGACGTGGGGCGATCCGGATTATGGTGGTGACAGCACCAGAGTCAGGGATCAGCTCAAGAACGTTCAGCAGATTCATGCCACAGGCTCCGCTTTTGCTGCAATTCAAGCAGATGGCAGCGTTGTGACGTGGGGCGAACCGGGTCGTGGTGGCGACAGCACCAGAGTCAGGGATCAGCTCGGGGACGTTCAGCAGATTCATGCCACACAGTCTGCTTTTGCTGCGATTCTAGCAGATGGCAGCGTTGTGACGTGGGGCAATCCGCATTTTGGTGGTGATAGCACCAGAGTCAGGGATCAGCTCAAGAACGTTCAGCAGATTCATGCCACACAGTCTGCTTTGGCTGCAATTCTGGCAGATGGCAGCGTTGTGACGTGGGGTTTTCATGCAGGTGACAGCACTAGAGTCACAAATCAGCTCAGGCATTTGTAAAGACATTTTTGCGTTTCTCAGTAACGGCTGTAGTTGGAGTGCCTTGCAGTCAGCATTGGGGCCGCGGCAAAAAAAAACGACGCTGGATGGGGATCAATCAACCCAGGCCTGCCTGGTTTTGCAAGCCCTTCCATGGAAAACCCCGGTTCTACGGGCGGGGAAACGGGACTCCCCACCAGTTCTGCAAGCCCCCGGAGCATGTTCACTTGATTTCACATGTTTTGACATGTTTTGATGACTTGGTTAACTGTGATGTTGCTTCATGTTTTTACTGGTTCGTGGCTTAAACCGTGGCCATGACTCAAAACCCTAGCGGCCCTAGCACCCAAACGGTACCTTGAAATCGCTGGTCAACGGATGTTTATTCCCTCCATATTTTCGTAGTTCCCGCCCTATTTGGGATGATCTCCAGTGACCAAACATTACCCCCAAATTACCCAACGAGTATTCCGTAGGTCTTGGTAAATCTTCCCATGTTTTCCCATTGAAAATCCAATTTGTGGTTGGTCAATGAATCAACATCTGTGGCGTTGTGCGTGAAAATCCCTCAGGTTTTTACGGCATACGTGATCGCCCTTTGGGTCTTCGCTGAGATCTACCAGGTCTTTTGTGGAGGAGGGGCGGTCCACGCTGCACCAAAGGTGTGGGGTTGAAACATCTTGAAAGGACAAAAGGGGAGATGTTGCCAACTTACAGAGGTGGTTTAGCTAACCAGAAAGGTTGAAAACCAAAGTCCTGGAAGTGAAGGATGAACATCCCAGCACGGCATGACTTTGGAGCTCATGGGGAAGGATTCGAAAGATCATTCTGGCAGAGATTGATTGGGAATGATTGGGATACTACCTCATGAATCATCAACAAATCGGATGCCATCCAAAAACTATGAATGATTTCATCCACAAACCCTCAGATTGACGGGCCATATTTCGCAGTGAACCATTTTTCGATGAATCAAACGACTTGATCCATTGCTGAGGTGGTCTCAGAGGTGTTCCTGGTTTGGAACTGGTGGATTGCCTTGTGAAAGCTTTGAAAAGGACTATCACCTCAGGAACTTCCCCAGGGATCCCATGGTACTGCAGGGCTTTCACATTAAGAGAGTTGGTATCGCAGGATATTCACCCCGTGATTCCTTGATAGTTATCTGGACCGTGCGGATTGACTGGCACCTAGCGTCATCTTTCTTGCCTTAATCTTATCCCCAAAGGCATGATCATCCTCAATGAATATACAGATGATGGTTTCTCCATTGGCAATCTGCTCCCTAATTATGGTTAAAATCTGGAATGAATCCTCCTCACCCTTATTAAGTATCCAAATCAGGCAGTTATACCATTTGTTAATGGTTACATCACAATGTTTGATGGTTGACACGATCGTTTTTGCATTTGTTGCGACTTATTTTCCTAAATTTGATTGTTACATCCACATTTGTCATGGGTAAAGCTATGAACGCCTGCTGATTGAACCTCACGTGCTGCTGGTGTTCCCATCGCCATTTTCCCAATTCCTGCACCCTCCCATCGAACCAGCAGGGTTTCCAACATCACTGCGTCCAGGAGTATGGTCTTCTCTCACGCAGCACTGCGCCGGAGCGCGCATGATGTAACAACACCTGCAGGCCCTGGAAACGGCAGAATTTTTTGGAGGGGAAAGCGGCCCAAAACCATCCAGATGCTGAACGTCACGTGTTTGTCCACTATTTGGGAAATCTACTTGGACGATTGTTTACTTTTCTGGGTCATATTGAATAAACTAGCTAGATCTAGCTAGTATATATGATGGAAAATAGTATAATTATGGGAAGAATGGTAAACCTAATATGTCGCCATGCCTGAGATATTTCTTCGAAGCCATAAACTATACCTAAACAGGTGGGGTCACTGTTGGGCCAAGCACATCAAAGGCCCCACAGGATGAGCGATACAAAAAGCTTTGAGTTGACCGTCACCATGAAAAGAACCCAGATATGATACCTGGAAATTAAGGGGGGTAGAGAACTTTTCAGGGGGCTTCCCGCAATCAAGCATACAAGTCGTGATCCACGAGGATGACGCGCAGAGACCTGGCCCCCTGATTCCAACCAGTGCTTGTAGATGTTTGATGTGCATCCCAGTTAGTGGTTCATAGCCCATGAAACCCAGTAGGAAAATGCCAATTTTTGGAGATGTTCAGGGTGGACAGCTGGGCTCAAAATTCGCACAATTGTAGATGCCTCGCATCTTTAACAGATGGAGATTTCTCGCTACCAGGAGGAAATGTATTGAAGCAGGTTAGGACATATTTACCAACATATTCTTCTGAGACATGTTCTTAGGATAGTCTTTCAACCTCAGGCTACTCGGATGTGTATCCAAGTTCATCTGTGCCATGATGAGTAGGAAAAAGACAAACATGTAATTTTTATTCATTTTTCAAATCTTGGAAGTCCGATTCCCATTTTAAGATTCAATCATTTGTACTATGTTTCCTACAGGTTTGATGATGTTTGATGAATAGGGTGAGCCCGCGACAAGGAGGCCTCCATTGTGCTCAGCTTTGATTTGTGCATCTAGTCAAACACACTATACGCTTTGTTGCCTGCTATTGCTAGGTGTANCCCGCGACAAGGAGGCCTCCATTGTGCTCAGCTTTGATTTGTGCATCTAGTCAAACACACTATACGCTTTGTTGCCTGCTATTGCTAGGTGTATATTGCGTTTGAATCCCCATTTAAAAACCATCACCATTGCTAAACATTGCTCAACCATCCCATCATGTGCAAACCTGAAAGTTGCTAGAAGCATCTAGAAACCATTNTTTGAATCCCCATTTAAAAACCATCACCATTGCTAAACATTGCTCAACCATCCCATCATGTGCAAACCTGAAAGTTGCTAGAAGCATCTAGAAACCATTCTATCATAATTCATCTCGATTTTCCTGCAGGAAAAGAGAAGAAACATGCCACATATCGTGGTCTTCCCAGTCTGCCCATTAAATATTGGTGGCTCAGCCCGAGCAGCCTCCGAAACGGTTCCGCTGAAGGCGTTGGTTTCACTGGGCGATTTGAGCTTTCAGGTCTGGACCAGTCCATTGTGTTGAGGCGGATCTGGTCATGTCAATGGGGAAAGCGATGATCAACCATGATTCTATTTTTCATGGCAAACCCACGCAAGTAGAAGCAACAGTTTGATAATATATAGAATGGGGGATTTACCAGCCAGAAATGGGAAGAATTGACAAGAATCAATGGGAATATAAAGAATCAATGGGAATATAATAGATGGGTCAAAATTATTGACCTCCCTTCAGCATGGATGCTTGAACAGCTCCCAAAAATGACAAATTCTGGGCTTCATTGGTACTGGCAACCGAATTTGGAACTATACTCGCACCAGTTTACATCACCAAAGTCCACTTGAATTGTTGATGCTGGTCGAACTTGTGGTTTTACCTTTGTCATCCATGGGACTGGGAGGTAAGTCTATGACGAGTCTCCAAGTGGGTCTGGGGTGAAAGCGGGCATAATTCCATTCCCAACAAAATCCTAAGCCACACGGTTTTGTCTGAAAATAGGGTCCCCCATGCCCTCGATTGGTTAACCATCATCCCTTCGAGACGCCAAACATGGGCAGTTTGAATCTTCGTTTTTTTCGGGTACCACAGCCATCGTGCCAGACGTGCCCCATGGTNATTGGTTAACCATCATCCCTTCGAGACGCCAAACATGGGCAGTTTGAATCTTCGTTTTTTTCGGGTACCACAGCCATCGTGCCAGACGTGCCCCATGGTGATGCTCGCATCGTGATGCTCCGCGCAAGGTTTTACATCTGAATCTTTCAGCCCACGCACGATAGTATTGGATTGCTGGTCTCCACCGAAGTGAGACGGATGTTGGGAANTCGTGATGCTCCGCGCAAGGTTTTACATCTGAATCTTTCAGCCCACGCACGATAGTATTGGATTGCTGGTCTCCACCGAAGTGAGACGGATGTTGGGAAGCTGAGTATTGCTCCGGTGAAGGGATACAGACACGCGTGGCATGTTTTGGTGCTAGGATTTACAGCCAGAAAACATGCAGAAAACACGCAGAAATCTATGTGTGGTACTTGGAGGACCATCTAACTTTTTTGATCTTATTTGTACCCTAAGTGATCCTCCAAGTATCCCCCCTCTTCATGAGGGTTGATGGTGGCTGAATATCTTTTGTTTTCCATGAAATTGCAGCAGCTTTACCTACAAAACAAGCAAGCCATCTGCAAGAAGTGTCAAAAAACATGGCCTTTGACCAAATCTCTGTTTTGTATGGTGAAATCATTCTTTTGCTGGACTATCTCCATGATTAGTGAGAACACCGCTACCTGAAAGAAGTGTGGTGAGACATGGCGA
>BGPT01001389.1:141687-162432 GCA_003297045.1 Symbiodinium sp. clade C Y103 | reverse complement strand
GATGAGATTAGCTGAGATGACATTTGAAGAGATGAGAACAGTTGTGATCAGCTGAAAAGAGTGGAGAAAAGAAGAGAAGACATGAGATGAGATGAAATGAGATGCTATGAGATGGGATGCATTGGACCATGTCCAAGAATAGCTGCGAGACGAGATTGACAGCAGCAAGAAAAGTTGAGAAAAGGTGAGAAGAGATGAGAATCGTNGGGATGCATTGGACCATGTCCAAGAATAGCTGCGAGACGAGATTGACAGCAGCAAGAAAAGTTGAGAAAAGGTGAGAAGAGATGAGAATCGTTTCAAAAAAGTCGAGAGGAGATGGGAACGCTGAAACAAGATGATGACGAATGCGCTGCGCAGAGTTGCGAAGCTGTGATTTTTCGCGCCGGCTCCTATAGGCAAAACTTGTGTTTCGATCCTATAGTCTTAAGCTTCTCTTCTTTTGGAAACTTCCGCCACCCGCCTCGTGCGGGTTTTACTTGTATATNCTCCTATAGGCAAAACTTGTGTTTCGATCCTATAGTCTTAAGCTTCTCTTCTTTTGGAAACTTCCGCCACCCGCCTCGTGCGGGTTTTACTTGTATATTATGTATATATATATATATATACATTCACATACATTGAATATGCCAGGGGCTCATGATGTAAACATGTGATGGCAATCGCCAACCTTGGGAACATCAAAGCATACCATTTTCCGGCACCATTTGAGCCATGAAAAACGCCCCTATCCCATGCCACTGGTCTCTTCCCCAGGCAGTTCATGTACCCCTATAAGAAGCCATCAACAGCGATGGTTTTAGTGGTCCATTTCTTATCAAACACATCACCTAATCCTCAGAGGGTTGTGCTGGCCTTGAGCACGATCATAAATCTAGATTAAAGTCTTGTGAAATTCATTGAAATTCTAATGAAATTCTATATTTAATTATGTACAAACTAACAAGACCTACCTTCCAGGCTATCAAATTTCACGAGGTCTTGGGATTTTTGAATTTTTAGGGTCCATTGGGTAACAAAGAGAAGAGTCAAGATGCATTATTTCGTGCAACCTACGCGCAGAAAGGTCGTAAAACATCAAAAAGTGACTTTGTTACCCAATAGATCCTAAAAAATCAAAATCCCAAGACCTAGTGAAATTTGATATTCCAGGCGCTAATTATAAAATTATTGTCCTACATACATATGGTATATATGTATACATGGTTATATACGTATTGTATTTGTTCCCATCCTGTCCCACCCAGTCCACCTTTCAACTTGAAATACAAAGTTACTATTCTATCTCTCAAATCGGAGGGAATCATCTCAACCATTCATTTCAGGTTCTGGTCCAATTCTTCCCATGGGTCCCTATGAATTCAGCAATTCATCCATCTTGGCAAAGGGTACTCCAACCCCATTGGATCCAAATTTGGCCTCATCTTCGCGATTCAGCATCACAAAGCTGACCTCAAACTCTGATTACCAACAGCTGAGAGGTTGACCTCAGCAGGACTCATCAACAAGTGTGTGCAAATTGTGCAACATCACACCGGAACATCATAGCTTAAATTCAAATCCACGTGGCATATACTGAAAGCTATGAAAGTGGATATAGATACATCAAGCTTTTAATATACCTACAGCAAGCTCTTATACACAACAAACTTTTACACACAGAAGCTTTTATACACAATATTGGAGGTTTGCCTTTTTGGGTTTGCCACAGTATCATATGTATCATATATATATATATATATCATGTTGTTTTGTTCCTATTTAGCAATGATGATACCCATCTCGCGATTCTGTGGAAAATCAGGATTCCCAAGGAGGTCTGAATCACCAAACCAATTCTGAAGGGAGCCACAGCTGCTCTTTTGGCAGGTCATTTTTTTCATGGTCACTGAACCCACCACCATAGCCTCTCTCAGCAGTGTCGGCTGGTTGACGCCTGTGTCGCTAGTGGCATGGAAGTTGATGACATGGTGACATCATGTCAAATCCAGGAAAGTTCTGTAAAATTGGTAGAAGTCCAATGATTTTTTTCTTCTCTGATTTCTTTCCCGTGGGCCTAGTGCTGGTTAGCGGTTTCATATGAGAGTCAATTATATAGATGAGAAACTATGAAGAATGTTTGAGACTACAAACCATCTATCTTATCAACCCCATGGTTGACGGTGTTTCAACAGTTTCTTCATTGTATAGCCGTATCATGTTACAGTCATGTCCCCATCTATCCCAGCATGGCTGGTGACAGGTGAAACCTCTAACAAACTATATTTACATAAATATATCATGTCACTGGGCTTCTGACTCTCAGTCCAGAGCGATGCTCCTGATGTTTTGGGGGATATTTCTGGAGTTGAGATGGTCCAATGAACATGAGGAATACATGTGGGTGTCCGGACAGTTGGGGATCCTCTTGGCTTCAACAACGAACAGATTTCCACCCGGCCATGTCTGGCGCGAACGCCCGCGAAGACTGCTACTCTGTTTCTTGGGCCAACGACCGTCAAAGTGGATCTTCTTCCGGGGGAAACCCATGAGCTCCTTCGCCGAGAGACAGGGCGTTTCGGCCACATTCAGTTGGAGGGGTGACCAAAGGTGAAACCGGCGGACGTGCAAAATGGATCAAGATGGGACCATGAAGTCTGAGCTTCGAGACTTGGCGTGCCTCATATACCGCTATAAATAAAATAAAACCATATTATTATGCCAGTTTGAAAAACTCCTCAACTTTCCATGGGGCCACCATACCATCACACCAGACCAAGAGGTCGCGGATTTTTTGCTGCGTACCAATGGCCACAAGACGCACCGCAGACCACGTTTGGAGGGCATAGAATTCGAACCATCTGCTGCTCATGGCGCTTCTTGTCGAAGTTCAAGAAGAGCATCCGCAAACTCTTCCAAGATCTCCTTCAAAAATGGGTTCGCGCTGCAGACAGACTGGATCTCCTCAAGGTCTGCATCTGAAAAAGTGGCGTAGTCATCATCAAACTCAGTAGGACCTGGCTGGGGATCAATTTACCCGGCTGGCACCTGGGTAACATCCCAAAATCAAAATCAGCAAATATTGCCAGAATTTATCAGAATGAACTGATTTATCCAACTTAGGGCTACTAGTTTTGTCAGGTTTTGTCACATACCCGACCTGAATAAACTGGAATTGAATCTTGCTGTAAAACGGCGACCACTCCTCTGAGCCATTGGCGGACCCATCTCTTTCTGCAAGCCTCAATCTCTTCTTGGCGTTCTTCAGGATAGAAGTGATCCGTCTTTGCCCTCAAAAAGCCTTTGAGAAAAGTGGAATTCCACGCTGCTTTCTCTCCCGCCCATCGCATAGAGCAACCAACCTTGGGAACCGCCACATCGAAGAGTCTGGTCTCGAAGTGGCTGATCCACGCCTGCTCTTCGTGTGTGAAGCCGTGTTTGGGATAGAACCGGAGGTGCCGCCCTTCGCAGGTCTGCTCCACGACATCCGCTGCTTCGGATTCGTTGTTTGCAAGTATGGCCTTGTGACGCTCAAAAGCCTTGTCCAAGAGCTGCCGCAGATGAAATGCTCTTCTTCCCTGGGAGCGTGGCTCCCTCCAGAAAGACTTGGCTTTGGCCAGGATCGAAAGCACCTGACACACTTGCACGCCACCAAAGTAAGCCAAAAGACCAAGGTTACAGTCATCATCTTCCACCACTCGCAAACAAGCCTGAAACATCAAGACCACTGCTTGTGGACTATGACCACAATGACTCGCCCCGCACAAAATGTTCATAAACTCTACACACAGCGCTTCATGACTTCTGCAATCCTCTTGTATCTTCAGAAAAAGAGCCGTCGAGGAAGTGACTGAATCGAGGATGTTCCCTTTGGTCAGCTTGACAAACCAAGGTGCGAATCCACATCTCAGCGCCTCCGCGGGCGGGATAGAACAAATCATGTTGGCCACAAGCTCATTTGCTCTTCGAAACCTGTACGGGTAATCCTTTCTGACATCTGTCTGCCATTTAGCAAGCACGGTTTCCAATGCCGCCAAGGCTTTCGCAGGTGGTTCCTGCGCAGGCTTCTCTGGCCGGGCGCCGTCTTTTCCACCTTGCAGGCGGCTGAACAGCTCCGCAAGTACGGAGCCCATAAAGCATGGAAAATGCTCCAGCAAGCGGTAGAAAACGTCCTGCACCTCATATGTGTCAGCCGCTGCAATAATGTCCAAAGGGCTCATGATCAGGTTCTCTCGCCACAGCAGGCTGCCGAACCCAGGGAGAGCTTTGGCCACAGTAATCTTGTTTTCTAACCCTCCGTGGTGAACGAACAGCTTGCAGTAGAGGAATCCACACTCCTCCAACTGCGAAATCGAGTCAGCATACCGCGTCACGAGCCAATGTCCGAAACAGGACCGCAACGCCTTACTCGCAACAGAAAGGCATATGCAAGATGCCTTCTCGAAGCAATCGAGCAAAAGGCCGTCACTGTCCTGAGGGATCCACTGCAGCAGAACGTCGTGGTAAAATGATTCCCTCACCATGGCAAGGCCGATGAAGTCCTACAGTGCATCATCCATTGTGTCTCATGGGTTGACTTGGTTGTTGCACTGACACATGTCCTGTTTCAAGCATGGATGCCATCGAAAAGAACACTTTGGTGGTTCTAACCGTTGGATTCTAACGTTTCCAGGTGCCACCATAAAAATCCCTGGCCCCACAGCACTTAAGTTCAGCTTGGATCATTCGGCAGCATGTGTTTCAACAAGGCTGGAGCCATTAGTCACAGAAGGAAAACACGGGCTCGACTCGACATCACTTCTGTCTTCAAAGATATTTTTTGGCGCGCAGGGTGCACGGTAAGTGATCAATGTTTCAGATTGAAGCATGTCAGTGGGTTTGCCCAGAAATTGGCACCCCCTGAACTTGTGCTGGTTCATCATCCGTTTGTCGACCAAATTGCCATTTTGGAAGGTAAATAAATACATTCGGATGGTTTGTCACCATTCTACCTATTCAAACAGCCCTTGGCGTTGAGGAGCCATCATGCCCAGCCAGGATCAAACTCCTTCTGTTGTACCGTGCGGAGAAGCAGAGCCTGGGCGGCTCGACGGGGAGTTTGTTGTGGAAACGGATACTTGTACTTGGAAGATCATGCAACTTACTTACATAACGTGAGATCGATCGTACAGGGGGATGATAATAAAGTAATGTATGGTACATATGATATCATATGATTAGTTTTCTTATTATGTGGGTGTTTAATATTATAGTATATTCAATTCAATAAAATTCAATAACCTGTCACTATATATAAGTGTATAATTCTATGATACTTCTTATGTAATCATATGTCTTGCAGATACATACAGGTGGGATATATCGTAGGATTCCTGGACTTTGCAACGATGGTCACGATTCATTTAAGATTCATGGGATGATCCTCCAAAAGTGGGGGTAACCCTACCTATGTTTGTCTGGATAGGGTGATGCCTGAAAGTGAACTGAAAATGGCGTGCTAATACAATGATAATATGGGATTGCGCAAGAATGGGCATGCCAAACCATCCACCAGAAATGGTTCTGCGAAGGGGAAGCCAACAGTTTTGGGGTTTACCACCACTTTCAGAGAACATGATCCATCGCTCAAGGACCTTCTCGTGACCCTCCGAGCTGAAAGGTTGGTACCAATTGACCCTGTTCCAGGGGGCTAGCCACCTCTGATTGAGGCTGGATCCGCACCCATTGGATTGGTCATAGCAGCTACTTGGGCCCCATCCTCCAAATGAACGGAACAGTCGACCCACCGGGGTGAAAATCAACCATTCTTTGGGGGAAGAATTGATACAGGCGAGTTTGGCCCACACCCAAGCCAGCGATCCAGATAAACCACATCCACCCCCACCGAATTGTCCTCTTCAACGGCTTGGCAGCCACAACACTGACAGTTTATGACCATCCCGCCATCCAAGAAATCAAAAACTCAAAAAGGGGCCATTTGGTCGATGGTCGCCTCGCCCCTTGATTGAAAACACAAAAAACCCAGATATCCACAATCCCACCTATCTCACGCTGCCATTGGTTCCACCCCCTCATTTCACTCAGCTTCTGGCGTTCCACAATCATATTCCTTTCGGAAAGGGGCCGATCCCAATGTCTTGGATTTGGGTCTTTGCTGGATCGAATTGAATCCTCCCAAAAACAGGATATCCCCATACAAGTCCACCAACAAACGAATCTTGAACAAACCACAAAAAAATTGAACAGGAAACCAACCACCATTGAAATCTTGGCATGGATCAGCAGGGATCATGCGCTCTCTATTCATATGTTTCTAGATATATTTTTGGGCACCACTATCATTTAGATCATTTCAGAATGAGTCTTTTTAGTTTGGACACACCCATATCACGGATCCACGTCAATCTGGCCAAAGCACATAGTACAAAAGGCAAACCGACAACTTGCCACTGTGGTGGGCAGTGTATGTTTCTTCCGACATCTGAAATGCAGACGCATGACATCAACCTTCCTGGGCGGCCCCTTTCACGAAAACAGGTGTCCGTTTTGATACAGACAGCGAGAACCCTAAAACCACGGTATGCTCTCTGGACCCCTCTAATAACCTACTAGTCTTGCACCCCAAATGTATCTTGTTGTAGGAAAATGTCCCAGTTTGAGGACTTTAGAGGTAGATGGGTGTTGATGACAACGTTGGACGCTTGGCTGATGCCAGTGGTCTCTGGTGGCCATCCGTGGTTGGATGGTAGTTAGTCATATATGTCATATCCCTCTGCACTACATCAATGGGGTGCATCCAAATATCTCCATACATACCTCGTTGATCCTGGTTGATATCTCATGAATATTAGCGCTGGCGATCAACCCGTCGCCAGGCCCCTGCATTTGCACCTTGATCGCCAGCTAAGGCATTTCTGTCAGATCGATGCCTGCTGCAACAGCTGTGGGTTGGCAGGTCATAGCGTTGGTTACCCTAAAAAAGTGGAATGCCCAAAATGGGAAGCCAACATGGCTAGGATTGAATCCCAAAAGTAATCTTATTGCTGGCAAGTCATGGCAAGTCAAACTTCTGGTCAAACAAAGCCAATCATCCAAAGTTCAACAGAAGAGTGTGGTAGATACACCCTCCAATATGGGAAGTTTGCCTGTGGAAGTTTGCCTGTTTAGGTTTACCACAGTATTGTATGGTGTTCTGTATTTTCCATGATGATCCTCATCTCGCGGTTGTTTGGGGCCCACTCACCATTGATCCATGGTCAGTGAACCCAGCAGCATGGCCTCTCTCATAGACAAAGTCCACAGGGTCACGGTCCTGTGCATTTGGAGACCAAAATCCGTCTGCAAGATACAGGTGGATGTCCGAAAACTTGGGGATCCTGCTATGGAAACCAAGAATCATGAAACTTCATGGATGACCAAAATGATTGATGTCGAAATTGGTAACTGATTTTTTGGGGGTCCCCACGAGTTTAGTTTACTTGACCCAAATCACCGCAACTGAGGCCGCAGGATCCAAATTCGGCATCAACACAGCGGACCATGTAAGATCAACAGATTCACAACATAGCGGTGCCAAGAATTCACCATTTTTGTACCGGTACATCATGCAGAAAACAGGACTCCCCCAAGATGTCAGGCACTTTGCAGTCAGGGTATATAGATAGCTACGAGCTAATGTAGATAGGTGCATGACATATCATGACATCAACCTTCCAGGGAGAGATTGTCTCGCAAGACGCCCCTGTTTCGGGATACAGTGCCTCGTGCAAACCAGAAAACGAGGGAGAATCCTAACAATTTGACGTACCCCCTGATAATAGATACCATATACTGTACATCGATACACCATGAAATTCACCTCTCCATACCCAGTTGGAGTATAGGCAAGTGTCCCGTTTTGAGGACTTGAGATACTTGAGATATGACATCAAGAGGTGGTTGTTGACGACAGTGTTCGACGGTTGGAATCAGATCACCACAACTGATTTGGATGACCGACCATCCCATCACATCCATTCTGCAGGATGCCGGTGGTGCTGGTTCTATCTCCCAAACATGATTTCATGGTGTCTAATCTAATCTAAGCTTCTTGATGAGATCCTGCAGTTTTTGGTGGCTCAAGCCACAAACATCGAGATATATCGAGATTCATCGCCGGGCTCCCGCACTTCTTCACCATCTGCCAGGTATTGAAAGCCATGACCATCAGATCGATGCCTGATAGCTGTAGATGTGACAGGAACATTGGTGGTTAACCCCAAAATTGGACACCAAAATGTCAATGAAACCTGGTTGAGGAAATCACCAATAAACTTATCCACCTGCACAATTGAACAAAATTGTGTATTTTCCATGGTCAGGTTCGATTATTGTATTTCACAGAATGGGATAATTGAATATAATTGATACTGAACATCACGAAGGTCTTGGGATAGGGAAGTGACTTTTGACCAAATACATCCAAATACATCCCATTACATCCAAATACCATCAAATACCCAAGTTTTTAGCACCGCTGTGTGTTGCTGTTCTTTCGAAATGACTTGGAATGTGTGCATCCGATCTGTTTTTAGTTGCTACTTCTTTGCACTGGGAAACGACCAACAGACCCCTATGGGATCGGACAGAAACGGGTTGCCTTACAAAGGCTCCACGCTCGATCCCCTACTTTTTCTATAATATATAGTATGTACAATATTGTACAATTATAATCAATTATATGCATATCTTTTTGAGGGCATGAGGCAAAGACTTCCAAAATTCCCAGAATTGGCGTACGTGAACATACATCGAAAAAAAGAAAAAACACGGTAAAACGATGGTTGCCTTTGGGTTTTCTGGCAACCAATCCAACAATAATCGACCCCTGGGGTATCCGGTCCAAGACTCCGCACAGTCAGAATCACGCTGACCAGGATGTGCAGAGCGTATCCTCAAAGGACCTGGCATGACGATCCACGCAAGTTTGGCAGGAAATTTTGGGGATAGGGGAAGGGCAAAAAAAAGATAGACATGCATATATTCATTAACTATTTGGTATATTCAATCCTGAAACATCTTTTGTATTCTTTTGTAAATTCATCCAACTGAGAAACAATGACAAAGCTGGTTGATTGGCAGCGGGATCAAAAGAAACTGTCTGGACTGTCTACACTTTGGGGTGTTGCCGACAGCTTCCAAACAAACACGCAGAGAACATTCCAGAATATCTTTGAGTCCAAAAATGCAGGTTGCGCTATACTGGTTGGACATCTCTAGTTGCCCCGCTATTTTCGGGACTCTAACATTCCTAAGACTACCTCCCCCAAACGTTGCAATGAATCTTTGATGTCACTGGAACAAAAACTTCCCACAGCAATGATCATCATACCATCAACAAATGTTGTAGATTTACAAGGAGGAACTGCAGATTACCCTCACTTGTATCCACCCGCAGTTGCTTTGCTATAGTATAAAAACAGAGCAAAACAATGTCTGATTGATCAAACTATCATCTGGCAACCCAAGTGGGCATTCAACATCCCATTGCAAAAACGCTACCAGTGAGGCGTGTTCCTTCGCCAGGTTTCTCAAGGGGAGATATTGCGGCAAATCTACGTATGGTCTTGTCCACACCAAGGGAACTCCATAAAATCCAAGTGGCTGATCATCAATTTTCAGATTGAAATGGGTTGAATTTAGTCAAAACATAACATAACATCACCAAAAATTTGGATATCCATTTTTGATACCCTCCAGTCACTTATAAATATACTTATAACTTATAACATAGCAATGGAAACCATGGCCCATTAGTAATACATGCTCTATCTATTTGCACAATAGTGGCACCTCTTCGTCTTCAACGATGCCCACCTCGCCATGCCATTGGTTGCAACAGAAGGGGCCCAAAAGGCGCCCCATGCGGAATCAAACAATTCCTAGGTTGTACCAATATGATGGTTGGTGAGTTTGGTGGAAAAAATGAACAAATTACATATATATATATATATATATATATATATATATTGGTTGGTATACAAAACACAAATATACGGATCATGATTATAACATTACTGTACATGGCATTGCATTACGTATGCAGATATCGATATCCATTCCTTTGTACCTTTCGTGGTTGGTTACGCAACCCATGAGTGAAATATTATGTGTTCGAGAGCCCTATTCACTTAAATCCCAAGTCAATTTCCAGTGACGGGGTAGTTGTGAGATATTACAATCTGTGATTTGCTTGAAATGGCCATCCCCCCGAACAAATCCCGTAGATCCCCCAAACGGTGGATTTACCAATGGGAGAATAACAATAATGTTCAGCAAATCCAAACAATGGATTGGGAGAAGGGAAATTTTCCGGGAGACAACCCTGTTTTTTGTTTACGTGTTTTTACAATTTTTTACAGGTGTTTTTTCGATAAACAACAAGGATTCGGCAAATCCTGGAAAATCATGGAACACCATGAAAAACCTGGTGGCAACAGGCAGTAAAGCCCACCCAATGGACACGGCCTCTTGGAAAGCCCTGCAGCAACCCTCCCAGGTCGCTCCACTGAGCTGGCGTGCCCCGGGGCGGTACCATACATGGCCAAATGCGAAACGCGAAAAATATGATTCAGATGTTCCCAGAGTTAGCAGTTTGTGGTATCTTGCGGGAAAGAATGGTTCATAGTTCTCCCAGTTGGATGATAGAGTGTAGGACCACATGCAAGGAGTCTAGTTCACGGAACATTCAGAGGAATTTTCTGTAACATTGAGTAACCATTTTGGCAGTCTGTGAACATGTTTTCCTTTCGGCACTTGTCGCAAAGCGTGGATGTCTTGGTCGTGTTTTGATTTGCTCTGTATGTTGTTCTTAATTGATGTGAATGTTCTCAAATGGGTGGGCTGCGAAGATTTTGCCTGCGTCTGCGCTGAAAAATGGCAATCAGAGTCAAAAAAATTGAGCAATTCCACATAGGTAACGTTCCTTCCGCCAAATTTCCAGGCTGTCGCTTTCACGCTTTCACCCAACCATTGTCCTGTACCACATGCAACTTCAATGGGCCCTGCCCAAGTGGGGGGTGGGGTTGTCTGGACACTGGAAAAATTTATTTATTATTCCTGGGACATAAACATACATGCTTTTTTATTATTCCATGATGCAGGAATAATTTCGGATTAGGCCCCAAGTGTCAATTTTTTCGAAAGTTATTCCTGACAGCAACAGGTTAAGGGCAAGCAAGTGGGACCATAACATTTATATAATGTTTTCCCATCCCCAAAAAAGTTGAAAGATTGGAAAGTACCCGCTATAGGGCGACGTCAGCAAAAACGAATGTCATACAAATGTCTGTGCCGTGTAAGACTAACTTTTTCCAAGGCAAGACCTCTCTAGGCGCATCACACGTTCGGACTTACAAGAAAAATGCCCGGAAAAAATGTGTCAGTGCAGTGCCAAAACAGTATGCATCAGTATGCCATCATAATATGTGGTTTGGTCCCTATAGGAATCCTCACACGGGGTGCCAAACAACACCCCGGTAGCAAGAAAAGAGCTGTGTCCAAACATGTTCAAAAATAATAAGGGTTTCTAGGCGGTTTTAAAAGGCGGCGCGAAACCATGTCACATGCGAACCTTTCACGTTTGCACAGGTCAGCAGCGGGCAAAACAAGGCAGCCGCAGGTCTCAACGGGGCTAAGCCCCCCTATATGACGAATTTTTCCTTCGCCTGATTACTCATGTAGTACCAAAGAAATCTTTCCAGGCATGCCAATTCAAATGAAAATTGGCTGGGCAATGCAAGGTCAGAACAAAAGCGCTCATCCATAGATGGCCCAAATTCTGGGAACCTCAAAAACCTTTGCTGACGGAAACCCCTGATGGCTGACCTCATAGCTGACCTTGATGGCGAACCCGCATGACTAGGATTTATTTCCCAGCAGGATTGGCCGCACACGAGGGCTCTGCATAAGGACATGGCCACACCCCCAAGAAAACAAAAACGACTCATATTTTGGGGGCCCATTCCACGTGATGAGACAAACCCAAACAACCCAGATATAATCAGACATATCCTGATAACGGTAGCTCCGCAGAGCTGCACGTGCTTCTGAAAGCACAAACCTTGTCATAGGAGTTGATATGTGTTTTTGCAAGAAAAAATTGTGGAGCGCCTACTCAATCTCATGCGTTTCTTGATATTTCCTGATATTGGCTGAATTGGAAATTTACTTATTTTAAATATTCTAAATTCCCAGCACACGTAGGTGCATTGCTTGGACCACCAGACACCATACACATGCCAGTTGTGAAACACTGTGAAATTTTAGCAATCAATCCAGGCTCCATGCAGCTTGCGTCGATCATTGGGACAGGGTGGACACGGCGCAAGAGCCTGTCAATGACACCTGCTCATTTTCTTTTGAGCAAAAATATCCTGTCCAGAGTCGTTACGTACATGAATCCCAAAAGGTTTTTGGATTGTCCACCCCCCAAATCCTTCAAATCCTGCGCCCCTCTCTGGACGTCAGAGTTGCGTCACCGCCGTCTTCACAGTCACAGCAGCTGCGGCCCGACAGGGTAACACATGACGATGATACAAAAGCAGTAGTGGACGTCAAACCTCACCAACATGCTTGAAGCGATTTGAATTCGGACGCCATGGCCATGCAATAGACGAAGCAACTGCTGTGAACTTTTCTCACATTTCATCGGTGTTTCTCGATGATGGGTTCTTGGCTGCTACTGCTACCTGTTTGCAGCTTAGCAGCTAAGCAAAGTATGAGGTGCACAACATGGAATATCCGCAAATATGCACATTTCCGACCAGAAGCAACATCTTCACGGGATTGGATTTCATGCGGTGTCTGAAACTTTGATCCTGGTTCCCTGTCGGAAAAAACCACTTGTTGGAAGCCAAACACCTGAGACATTCAGATTTCCAAGGAGTGGTTGAAGAAAACACATACCAAGATTCGGATCGTGAAATCAGGATTGCCTGAGTATCCTCTAATATTCCTGGAAACCAATCCCAAGGAAGAGTGAGCCGTTGGACATCCACTCAGTCAGAATCTCACTGCGGTCAGGTTGTGCAGAATGTATCTTCAACACCGACCTGCAGGACATCACACTTCTGAGGAGATACCATTTTGTTAAAAGGAAGTGCGGAATCAGCAACGGGGCAAGCAATGGCAGAAATGCTGAAGTATTCACTATACCCTTAATCCTGAAACTCTACAATATACTTCTATCCAGTATCCAACTGAGAAACAAACACCGCAAGGCTCACTCACAATGTGATCAAATAAAACAGAGTCATTCACTTGTTGTGATTCACTTTTTGCATTTTGGGTTTTGGCGCGGCAAACGGCTCCCAAGTAAGTGCAAAATGTGCAAAGCATTCATTCCTCCAAAATTGGCTGAAACGAAGGAGTTCGTTTGCACAGTACAGGTTGGGCATCGCCTGTTGTTGCATTCATTTGCATACCGTCACCGGGACTACCACTGCAAACAGAAGCTTTCAGGGTACCACCAGCTAAAATCGGATGGCAAATGCATGTCAAAAAAGTCAAACACACGGGGCGCTGCAAAGTCTATCTACAGGACCCTCTCGGGGGACAAAGCCCAAAAGCCCAATACGCTCAAGGTGCGCAAAGTCCATGTCTTTTTCGATCGAATTACTCGCACAAACGCGAAAACGCGTAAAGTATATTCACCAGGCTTTGATCCAAAATGTTGCAAGAGCATGCAAATCCATCTGCAAACTGTTGTTATGTTTGTCCGATGAATGTTATGTGCTTGAAAGACTTCCTTTGTTCTGAAGTGTGGTTTCAGAAGCTCTCAAGGGGGTAGCTTTCATGGTTGATCACCCCTACGGTAGTTACCCCCCCCCGTCCCCCCCACCTCAAAATAGTTTCCAGAATTATTTTGAGGTGGGGGATAGTATCTTCGATGATTATACGATGAAACCCTCTTGGGGGTAAAATAATTACCCGCATTGGACCCCCCCTTTGGGAGGGGGATCTTCCTCAGAATTATTTCACCCCAGTGGGGGGTTAATTATTTTGCCACCCCCCGGACTAGTCCGGTCTTTCCATATGATGAGTCTTGCAGATGCCTGGCAAATACGAAAATGAAGTATGCTAGAAAAATCGAAACGCTCAGCAAATAGTCCAAGACAAGAGAACTTTCGGGAGCGGCCTGTCTGTCACATAGTGCCCGCCTGTCGGACTTTCTCGGATAGTATCCCAAATTATTTCCACGGGGGTTTGACATCTGCTATTTTACACTTAGGACGCCCGAAGACATGCGTTCACTGGAAAACTTAAAATATTTATTTATACGGAAAGAAATTAAAAAAATCAAACAAAAAAGGAACAAAAAAAACAAAATACGAAGAATTCTGGCGCAATTGGCTTCTTTTCTGTTTTTCGTTTTGTTTTGTTGTGGTTTCTTTTTTTGGTGTTTATTTATTTGTTGTTTTGCTTTGTTTGATTCATTTCTTTTGTTTCCAGTAAAAAGCAGCATTTTGCGCCATAATTTTACACAACTTTAGGTCAAGATATCTGAAAATAATTTCCAACAATAGACCCTCTAAATTATTCCAACCAAACCAGGAAATTAGTTTCACCCTCCTAGAGCCAACTATTTTCAGGACGTTCCTCACAAACAAGAGTACAAACAAGCCCCCACCCACAGGTTCATTGGTTGCTTCCGTTTTCACGTCACTGCTCACGCAATCGGATACACTATTCTTGGGGGCGGAAGGGGGTCAAAGGCATGCAAGAAAGAAGAAAAAGGAACATCATACCAGGGACAGAGCCAAAAACTCATTCACCTTGGCTTGTCAGTTTCTCA
The DNA here is from genome assembly GCA_003297045.1 of Symbiodinium sp. clade C Y103. Lineage (NCBI taxonomy): Eukaryota > Dinophyceae > Suessiales > Symbiodiniaceae > Cladocopium > Cladocopium sp. clade C. Next base: position 147,620 of record BGPT01001389.1, on the reverse strand, counting down.
GGTTTCATTTTATCTATGCTCAATTTCTGGTGGGTCCGGTGTCGGATAAATTATTTTGGGGGGGTGGGAGGTGGTTCCGGGCTGTCAAATAAAAATCCACTGGATATGGTTTTTCCCCAAAAGCGGGCGAAAATCAACAAAAACCACATACACACTGGCGAGGGCAACTGGTTTCTTTGATTGCACCCCATCCTGTTTCTGGTGGGTCTTGCTTGGAAAAAAAGATTTGGTGTGCGAGGGGTCACAGGCCATAGACTAAAAATCACAATGGGCACAAACAAAAACCGGCCTTCTTTTGTCGGATACATATTTTGNTGTCACTGGCTGTCAAGTAAAAATCCCCTAGATACGACACAAACCGTGTGTATGTGGGTGTGCGTAGGTGTGTCTCAGGAGGGCTAGCGGCCGTTTTAGTTTTGCTAGATGTTCTCAACTTCTTACTAGTGCCTCTCCCTTTTTTAGTTGCCGTGGGTTTGTTTCCCTTGTTGTGATTCCTTGTTCATTTCTCTAGAACTTAGCAACAGGAAAGAAAACTGCTAGAATGGCAGAACTTGTCAGGTTGGCCGATGGTTTCCTGAACGAGANTTCCTTGTTCATTTCTCTAGAACTTAGCAACAGGAAAGAAAACTGCTAGAATGGCAGAACTTGTCAGGTTGGCCGATGGTTTCCTGAACGAGACTTGGATTGTTTTCAATTTTATTTTTCAAAGTGAAGAAACCCTGAAAAGCACAACATGGGTTCTATCAAACGCACCCCCCCACCGACCGAGGCCGACATGGACTACAAGGTCACAGGCTGTCAGAACGACCTTCAGTTGAACTGTTTCAGGAACCTTGAAAAATATGTGGAACTATGTTGAAACCTGGTTCCAAGAAAATGAAACCCGGCTCCCTGTGTGAATATTCACCAAAGGGTAAAGTAATGCCAAACACTTCTCTTGGCCGCACCATCGTATAATATCGTATACAACATCATAGAATACCAAAATTATTTCAAAATAATTTATTTTCGTTCCGAGTGCTTACGTCAAAATTATTTCAGGGTGGGGGTAACCCACCAAAATAATTTCCAGCCAAAAATTATTTTGGGGAAGGTTAGAGTCTATAATTATATATACCCAACATGTTAGATTTTTGAAATTATTTTGGAAAAATTATTTTGGTGGGTAACCCCCCACCTGAAATAATTTCAGTAGCGTAGGAGGGATTAGTTCCCCAGGGTTTGGAAATGTTTGGGACAGGTGACAGGGTTCAGGAATTTCGGGTTTAAATGCTTTTAGGCTTCTAGGAGTTTTAGGTTTGGGATGGCTTGCTTCGGAAACTCAAGAGCAGCTGGCCTGCACAGGCATTTGAGAATCAGAAAGGAATAGCAGTGGACGATTGCATACTTGTTGAGACCCGTGCAAACTCCAGGCATGTGTCGTATACGTACACTCACAAATTGCTTAATCATTGGTATACGCATAATGTGTTTGTGTCACATATAGTTATACAGTTATACATATGTACACATGCGTACGTTATTCTATTTTGATTTACAGTATTTGGCACATTGTGGTTGAGAGTTCAACATTGGTCAATCGTTTCTTGTGATTGTCGCGGGCAGTTCCGTCAAAAGGTGCTGGGCGCAAAGCCACATCAGGTATAGTTGGTATAGTCGGTATAGTCGGTATATATACTGTAGTCTTTTAAATCTTTTGAAAAACAAAGTGAAGAAACAATCCAAAGATATGTGCGCGCACAAAGCTCGAAATGTGAAAGCTTTATTTTACGCATGTGAAAGTCATTGATGATGTGCAGGTCCCAGTGTGTCCTGATCATCATGCGGACCAGCAAGCTCCACAAATCCAATCGGCGTGAGTTCACCTGCCAGCTCTCCAGACCAACACAGGAATAATTTTGTGCCAGGTACACCTCGCGTGACTGTTCCAAGGTCATAAATATTGTCCGTTCCGTCCCGTGGTTTCAAGGGTTCTGTAGTGCCGAGCAAGCCTGTTGCATCAGGGTAAAACTGCATGGACAGAATGTCCGCAGACCCATCACTGGTATCAGATCTGGTATCATCGGTGGCATTTTCAACAGACACGTCTGTTCCATTAGTGCAATTCTCATCCATAACTCGCAAAGTGTTCCTGGAGTTGAGCCCAAAGCCACCCAGCGTTACATTGCAAGGATAACCCTTCACACAGAAACCGCTGGTAGCCTGCGGGCCCTGCAACGCAAACCTGCCAACCTCCACGGCAAATGTAGTTTCCTGTGAATGACGCCAACAAACTCGGAAGAATGGTCCAACCTGCCCTCCTCTGGCCACTCCTGGATTGTAGGCAGCCTGTGAGTCTGAAACTTGTTGTGGGGTCAATGGATTTGCAAAGCCATCAATTTGGGCTTCATCGCTTTGGGCAGCCACAGCGCACGATCGGTCTAGGGCATTGGCTTCCCAAGTTGCACTAACCAACCTTTCACCTCCAATGATCCACACTTCGCTCGACAGGGACAAACCATGCCCGAGGACAGGCAAGGAACATGGGATCCCAAACGTGCATGTGAAGTTTCGACCCTGCTGTGGGCCGAACATCTCAAAGGCACCCACTTCTACTGCAAAGTCCTGCCAGTGAGACCAACCAACAGCCCAACACAACCGTCCAACTGAACCAACAGGACCACTCGTCGGAATCCCTGCATCGAATCGGCCCACCTGACCTCGGGCTCTCTGGGGCCACATGACACCATCGTGCCCTTCAAAAGGCAAAGCAGAAGCAGATCCACACCTGTTACTGCCGTCAATGACCATAATTGCATTGCTGATGTGCAAACCGTGACCGGAGAGCTCGACATGACATGGGAGTCCCAGGGTGCAATGATACGGCTTCGGTTCCGGACCAACTATCACCAAATGGCCTACGAGTGCAGAAAAAGCAGCTTCATCGCTGCAGTGGTCGCTGCGGTTGCCATCTGCAACGCAATAGCATATCACCCAGGATCCTGGAACTTGAGTGCGGGCTGATGCATTGTCTAAGGTGAACGTCAGCATCTCTGTAGCCTCTGTCCCTTGTGTAACACTCGTAGCCTCAAGAACTATTCCAGTCAAGTCAGACATCCCGATTGCATCTGGCAAAGCAGTTGAAAGGTTTCCGCAAGCCTCGCTAGGTGGAGCCAAGAGAATGAGGTCTGCCTGTGAAATACCCTGCCCGGTCAATGGACCAATGGAGCAAGTCGGTGAACTGATCGAACAGGAGAAATTCTGCCCTCCCAAAGAGAATGGACCCACCACAGCCAACAGCCCCATCTCAATTGTGTAGCTTGCTGCTGAGGTGCAACCCAAGTCAGTGTGGACACAATAGCACAATTTCCAATTCCCAGAGTAGATTGCACCAGGCATCCAGTCAACGGCGACCGCCTGAAAGCCACCTAGCTCGGATAGAGACACCATCCAAGGGCCTGCCCAGGAAGGGCGGGAGGAAACAGCTGCTGTGCTGATCGGACCTAAGCCTTGGCTGCAGTGCTCTGCTGCTGGGATAGCTACAACTCGATCCGCAGAGCTGAGCGAGTAGCCCGTCACTGGACCAAACGTGCAGCTTTGTCCAAGAAAGCATCTCTGCGTCTTCTGTGTCTGGTGGCTGATCAACCCGGCAAACTCAAGGCTTCCTGCTTGCACTGAAAACACAGCATCATCACTGTGCTGCCAGCAAATGGTGGATAGCCCAGGGCTTGTTCCGATCGGCACGCCCAAGGAGTATACAGTCTGCGCCAGTGTCCTCAGTGAGAGGCAGGCTTGGCTAGGTCCGTTCGATACGCCGATCAATAGATCGGTGATTTTGCCATGCTCATACAGTTCGACCATGTTGTGCATCTATTGGACCTTTAAGGAACACATGCTCAAACAAAACAAAGGGAACCTGATTCTAGACTCAAGTTGGCGACCACTGGGGGGGTTGTGTGTGTGTGTGTGCATCTATGCACGCAACGCATTTGCAGTTCTAATGGCTACTGCATTTGGAATTGGATCTGTCGAGATGGTGGTAAAAGAAAGGACAAACATGATCAAACACGTACCGCAACGTAATTATATAAACAAAAATAGCAAAATTAAATACTCTCGTTTGGATCGTACAAATCTGGTGCGGGACGGCTTCTTGGAAATTAATATGGTTTTGACTGCGTTATCGTTCGTGTCCGATGTTAGATTTAAGCAAAAAAATCTTGAGGTTCAGAAATAGGTGCGGAACATCGGGAAATGCCATGGAAATACTCAACATCTACGGAAGAGTGGCGGCATTAGGTCAAACTCATTTCAGAGTTTTGTGCTGCTGTTTGTCGATGTTTCTAGCATCTGTCTTGGTAAGGGTTTTGCACCCTTGCGTTGCACTAGCGCTGCGGAAGCTCCTTAGGGGCTGTGGATGCTGCGTGCTCATGGGGGGGACGCATCTCACTGACAGTATGTTTTGTGTATGTCTTTGCACTTCGCTGCTGGGGTCAAACTATGGGAAACATCTGACAGGCAGTTTGGTTTTGCACTTTCTTGCAGCAGCTTGAATGACGGTGGAAAGAATCTCTCAGGCACTTTGCTCTTGCACCTGCGTGTGCAAGTTACAGCGTGAAAAGCATCTCAGGATTACTCAATGTGGTTTTCCCATCCGCGCATCACAGCCACGTTCTATGTGGAATGTGCATTGGCAACATTGATCTTGAAATTGGTCTCTACCTTGCTCAGCCCTAGAATTGCATTTTTGGTTATCGTTCGGTTATCGTTCAGGTTATCGTTCGGGGCCACGGCCAAGTAACAGAAAATGCATGGAACGTATCAAAGAGGAACCTTTTCTTGCTGTGTATGGCTGGCTCCACATGACTACAGGCTAGCCAGGAATGATTTCCACAATTGCGGTTTTGCTGCCAGCACGGGCATTCAACTAAAGGGATCATCCAAAACCATCTCAAAGCAGAAGGTTTCTGCTATCCTTTCAATGGTAGGATGTCTGAGTGGAAGGTTTCCGTCCGTCGCTCCATGCACAGAGTCCATCGACAGCATATCCTGGATAGAAGGTTTTTGTATGTTTTTGTTATCGTTCTATCAGCAGGGTCAACGAAAAACATATCTACATAGATGGTTTCTATTATCGGTCACTGCACAGGGCCAGTCAAAACTGGCAAAACAAGCACTTCAACAGCCGCAGTTAGGTGCAGGACGGCTTCTTGAGACGAATGCTAAAAAAGTGGTGGGGACAGCAATGTCCCAAAACCCTGCGAAAATGCAAAAACCCCGGGTTTTTGACGGAACTCAAATGAAAAAGCTGTCATGCAACGCAACGTAATGTAAGGCAAGTACGAGGTGTTGCCTTACGAGTATGTCACATCGCGCTGCTAAAGACACATCTTATGTGGCAGGCTGTGGAAACCCCATACCAATCCATACCACATAATGCCGCTGAAGTCAAAATCACGGGCACTGTTGTTTGTAACAGTCCATGCGGGCACCAATGACGTTGGCGGAAATCCAAGAAACATAGCCCGATAGGGCGATAGGAAACGCATCATCAAACGGCAAAGAGAGACAGGGCCGTACGAGACCAACACGAGGCCAAAGCGAGACCTAAAAGCTCACCAACCCCAGCAAGCCCTTACCAGAATAATGAGAAAAAGGGAGAGGAAAAGCAATAACAAACACAAGGACACTCGGAAGAAAGCAAATCAAGTATGGGACTAGGCAGATTATGGAAAAAGTAGTAGAGCTATGGTAAAATGGCAAAACCCATGATTTAGTACAAGTAGCGAATCACTGGGTCACTGGGTACAAGTCAAAACTGTGTTTTGCAAGGTGCACCTTCAACAAGAAGGTGCGACTTCAGTCAAGTCAAACTCCATGTATGTGGTTTTTCGTCAAAGTTTTGGTTTCCGCAAGGTCGTCAATCGTATTCTGACTGGGACTCGCTGAATACA
>BGPT01001389.1:131687-136687 GCA_003297045.1 Symbiodinium sp. clade C Y103 | reverse complement strand
GCCAGTGAGGAGGGGAGGGGTCCAGAGCTACACCAATATCCAAGAAAGGCGTGTATACCGTTATGTTCAGGTTTCAACGGTTTTCAACTTTCAGATGATTTTGAACTAAATAATTTGTTGTTGATTCATGTGCTGATTCTCTATAAATAGAAGCTGGTAGGGCTAAGAATATGACCAGAGGAAGCCAAGGGGAAAGAGACCCCAGCTACATCGCTGACAGGTGCGAACAAGAAAGGCGAAGAGAGCGAAGAAGGCGAAGCAGGCTGGGTCTAAGCTCATGATCTGCTTGTTTGGCCGAGGGGCCAGACCCGGGAGCACCCCTTTGTGGATCAAACTAGGCCCCTTTGCCTAGGTTTAACCTGGTTTGCCATGAGCCTCAACGGCTGTTTGGGTTCGTGAAAGGCTACCCAAAACCATCCTAGACCTATCTTATTGGAATGCGGCCTGCTTTTTGGGGAGCGTCCATCCCAGGGTTCTGGTAAAAGGTTTAAACTGGTTTGTCATGAGCCTCAACGCCTGTTTGGGTTCGTGAAAGGCTACCCAAAACCATCCTAGACCTATCTTATTGGAATGCGGCCTACTTTTTGGGGAGCGTCCATCCAAGGGTTGTGGCCGCTTGCATGGGTCTTTTCTACTGAGGAGGCTAAGGTTCAGAGCTACGGCACAAATATCCAAGAAAGGTACGGTAGATTATTGACGGAAAAATTGAAAGCTGCAGAACCTGGCTTGGCTTGTCTTCATTTTCTTCGGCTCTGGCTGATTGCAGATATTTCTGCGGGAGGCTGGCACTACATCAAATGATAAATTCAGAACACGTCAAGAATTCAATATGAGGGACCCTCACCTCTTGTTGACAATTTGAGGGATCCTGGACTGCCACCTTTCAGATTCTTTATGGCACACGGATACACGGGCTGTATGCTCGATCTTGATTGAGATCTGGCAGCAAGATAACAATTCCTGATAAAAATCATGGGTCAACATCACAAAGGTTTAAGATGTTAGTACCTAGGGTAAAATGTTACACCTGCCAAGGGTCTAAGGTCCTATTACTGCCACCTATGTTGAGGGTCTGAACTGATAGCGGCCTAGGGTCTACAATGATTTTTTCAACCACCTTAGACCCTAGTGCTGGAAATCCCTAGGGGGCTACCATTCCCGCATTTTGACTTCCAAATGTGCTTCGCGGCACAATGGCGTGCACTTTTTCGACATCTCAACTTCCAAAAGTGGTCCGAGAATGGTGTGTTTTGACACTTTGGACTTCCAAATGTGCTTCGCGCCACAATGGTGTGCACTTTTTCCACACTGCAGTTTTATGCCACACTGCAGAATGTGGCGTAACTATGTATGCACCCCTCACTTGATTTCTGTCATCGTGTTTATGCGCATTGTTGTGCCATTCTGATCATTCTGTCCGCTTGCGCGCCATTTTTGGAAAATGTATGAAAAATAATGACAATAATGATGACCTTGGAAGTTGCTTCTGCACCATGGGAAAACGCCATTACAGGATGTGGGAGGAAATTGACGAAGAAAACAACCAAGACAAAGGTCAAAACACAGCAATGTTTTTCATGAAATTATCTTGAAATCATCTTCGCGTGTCATTCAAATGCATTCAAATGCATTCAAATGCGGTTGTTTGGCCTTAAAACAGTTTACACCGTCTCTACAACGTCCCTATCTTTCTGCAGTTGCTGTGGCGGAGCTTTCGTGCAGTCGCAACATCTAGCAACTAAGGGCGGGGCTCATCACCAGGCACTCCCACCACGCAAGGAATGCTTTGAGTCTCTGTGAAGCGTGCAAGTGGAGGAGCGAGGCGCTCGGGGGCTGCCAATACATGCCACTTGTCTGTAAAACCTTCCAACAGGAAAGATGTTGGATCCCTTTCTGGGCTGTCATTGGCAGTGATGTAGGAAACTGCATCGATGCGCGCTGGGACTGCCAGTGAAATTTCGAATCCAACACCATCAAAGTCCAAAAACTTAGTAGATCGCCTCTTATCAACTGCAAACTCTGGACCTTCTGAAATTGGACCTCGTCCGTCTTGCAAACGTCTTGCGGAAGCTCCGTGCATGGACACTTGCGACCTGTTGAAGTAGAAAACCAACTCTGCCAATTGAATTGTCCGACCACTTCTTGCTCGAACCGGGCTGAAACGAAGTCGATTGTAGAATCCATCCCTTGCGGCCTGACTTCTTTGTGGGTTTATCAACCCGGACACATCCACTACCGGGGCATTTGAGTTTTCGCAAAGTGCCTGCCCACTTCGCAGCAGAATGCTGGAAGGCTCCTGGCTAGGCACTCCGTAAATTCCAATGGCACACAAGCTGCTCATGGTACATCGGTGCTCTGCAATGACCGGCCCCCAAACTTCCAGTGCTCCAACGGAAAAGTCTGCCTCCTCATCATTTGAGCAGTTTTTGGAGCCCGAATCAGGCATGTAACACCAACACACTTGGTAGGTTTTTGGGCCAAGTGCGTAAAATGTAAGGTTGGGCCAAACTCGGAGAGATTCATCTCCTCGACTGCCTTCGAAATCACCACTAACCTCAGCTACTGGCGCGGACGGCTCCCCGCAGACGGATCCATTTACAAATCGGATGACGTCGAGGGAGCTGAGCTCAATTCCGGAGAGCAACAAATCGAAGCTGTCTCCTGCAGCAACACGAGCAGGTTGAAAGCTTAAAGGACCATGTACTGTGAAATTGTTCAGTTCGAGGCTAAACAGCTCACTTGTATAATTGCCATCACTGTCTGATGATATAGATGAGCATTCACCTTGCCCACTCCAGCACCAGCATCCGGTGTAGACACCAGCTTCTTTCATGGATAGATTCTCCCATTGAAGTGATGTATTGGCATTTCCTGTGGAGCCGACATTTGGCAAGTCCAACGCACCTTCAAAGTTTTCTGTTGGAATCGCCTTTCCGCACATGGGAGCCTCAACATCCGTTATCATCAAGCGGTCCTCCAGCAGCAAACCTCCCAAAGGGGCATAGACCTCCAAAACGAAGGGGCGGCCCACTCTCGGGCGCTGACCAACACTCCGCAGCAAACCTGCTCCAAGAATTGGCAAGTCTGCAACTTTCATGGAGCTCTCCTCACTGACACCGCCGTATTTGTAGCACAGGAGCCAGTTTCCTCCAAAAAGGTTCAGTTCGAAAGCCAAATAACTTGTCAGAAGTGGGGCGCGTTTGGCAAGTGTGCTGAGCGTAGCATTGGCAGCTGTAGAATCTAAGGTGCGTCCATCAATCACTTCAGTGTTTATTGTGATGGGACCAAACGACACGCTGCTAATCCCAGCAATTGAGCTGATGTCGATTGCCAAGATATCTCCAACTGTTCCATCATCAATCTGGTCTATTATTTTGCTTCGGATTTGCACTGCTGCATTGTCTGGCACCACAATAGTGACAAAAATCAGCAACGAACCAGGCGCCAAAGTAACATGCACATGTTGGGAAGTCGTGCCACTAAAATCTGCAAATCTCTGCTGGACGGCAGTTTTAAGCTTTGCAGTTAGCTGAGGGTCCTTAATCAGATCATAATAGCTGATGCTGGGCGAACGCAAACGCAAGGTGATCTCAACCGAGCCTGCAGTGTAATTATCGATGCTGGTTTGATTGTGGACATCCGAGTCAGCATCCGAATCATCCGTCAAATTCAACTGGATGGGCACCGCCTCAGAATCATCACTGCTGGAATTTTCCAGGACCTGGGCCAAGAGCAAATAAGACCCCGCAAACAAATGCAAACAAAGCATTCAATTACCGTGCGTGCCATAACATACCCACTGGTTTCTGCTAGTCTTAATCACGTGGGCCAAGGATCATCATGAGTTTATGGGCCAACGCACTTACCAAACAAACAGTTCAAATCCAACAGCAAAAGAATGCGGCAACGCAGGGATATGCAGGACAATGGGTTTCGTTCTTCCGGTTCAACTTGCCCGACATCCGGCTGAAAAGATGTGAGGCTGATAGATGGTATGGTTGAGAAAATGGGAGGTGTGGAAGATGTGAAATTGGGAGCAAGTAGGCTGGAAAATTGTGAATTTTTATGTAAGGTTGAATGAATATAGGGAGAGAGCCTTGGCAGCAAAAAACGCAAAAACCGCAAAAACTGTGCTTGAGTTTTCGCACGTCTCCTTCCCTTTACGCACGAATCCCCGAGCTGTTGCATCAACTAGTGAAGTAGTCCTAGTTTTGTTGAAGTTGCTGAATGGTTGAGTTAGTGAGCTGAAATTGCCAATTGGCATTTGTCTGTAAGTCGGATTTTTTTTTCGTCCAAATGTCCCTTCACAATCCATCGGACATTCCTGCTTTCGTACCCGTTACCTTCACTGGAAGAATAACGCAAATCCCATAATTATATAACGTAAAATATCAATTTGCAACACCTCCAACATTTCACAACATCTTACACCCGTGGGCCTGCTCATCCTCCTCTGCAGACAATCGTCTCCAACTGCTCCCATGGAGCATGCCAAGAGAGCGTCCCCAGATTGAAACATTTCCTTGTTTCATATCCAAATAAACCTCAGCCTCTTTCGTTGTCAGCGGCTGGATGGCCATATGCGTGAAATTTGAAATGACCATGTCATCTGCCAAGGAAACATTTCTCGCAAGCAAAGCAATGCTGTTTTGAAGCACATATTGAAAGGATGTATTTGAGAAACCCATTGGCAAAGTCCAAGTTGCAACCAGCGACTTCATGGCCCGCACTTTGTCAAAACCATGCAACACTTCATAAGAAAATTCCCACACGTTGGGCAGCATCGACGGTTCACCCAGCGAAATCTCGGTGAAAAAAATACCGAAAAGCACGTTGCCATTCTTACTGTTGTGACTGTCCATGTCAAAATAGTTGTTAAAAGCCTCCGTCAAAGCTGCAGGCAATTTGCTTGGAGAGATCGCGTTTTTGTCCAGAAAAAATTCAATGGACCCTGTCCCGATGCCATGGGTCGTCACAACATCATTTTTGGGTATGCTTTG
>BGPT01001389.1:110007-123933 GCA_003297045.1 Symbiodinium sp. clade C Y103 | reverse complement strand
CTTCCCATAGCTTCCCAGAAGCTTCCCAGAGCTTCCCAGAAGCTTTGCAGAGACTCCCAGAAGCTACCAACAGACTCCTAGAAGCTTCCCAGAGACTCCAAAAGCTTCCCAGAGCCTCTCAGAAGCTTCCTAGAGCCCCCTAGACTCCAAGAAGCTTGCCAGAGCCTCCCAGAAGCTTCCCAAAGCCTCCCACAATTTCCCAGAGCCTTCCAAAAGCTTCCCAGAGACTCCATAGGTGCAAAACAAGGTTGGAAAAGAGAGGCGCAAGGTTAGAAAAGAGAGGCGCAAGGTTAGAAAAGAGAGGTCAGNAGAGACTCCATAGGTGCAAAACAAGGTTGGAAAAGAGAGGCGCAAGGTTAGAAAAGAGAGGCGCAAGGTTAGAAAAGAGAGGTCAGCAAGGTTAGAAAACAGAGGCGCAAGGTTAGAAAAAAGAGTCGCAAGATGTCGCAAGGTTAAAAAAAAACAGGCGCAAGGTTAGAAAAAAGAGGTGAGCAAGGTTAGAAAAGAGAGGTAGTGAGGCAAGGTTAGAAAAAAGGGTTCCAAGGTTGAAAAAAAGAGGCAAGGTTGAAAAAAAGAGGCGAGGTTGAAAAAAAAGGGGGGGCCCTGGCGTAATCCTGCGCCATTTACTAGAGCTTATGCCAGCCGCATGGCACAAGGCTTGCGCCAAAGATCAATAACTTTACGCCATGTGGAATTCCCATTGCCACACGGATGGTCAAATATGTATTTCCGTCCGGGTACGAGTTCACATGGTCGGGTTGGCGCTATGGAGTGCCAGAATGCGTTCGTAGCAAGGGCCAAAACGCATACAAGAAACAAAAAGCAATACGACCCACACTGCTTGGTGATGGAAAGGATATACTGTTTGTTGTTGTCTCATTTGGGCTGGTCGCAAAACATCTCACAACGTGCCTTCCAGCAGACTCCGTTGAATTGCTGGGCAGGGCAGTGGCTTGATTTCGAGAAATCTGTATGGCCCAGTCAACATTGAGTCCTGTCTGTGTTTGGCGTTCCTCTTTGCAGCCGCCGGCTTCAAAGGTGTTGAGCCATAGCTTTCTGCTTGATCTGTGGCTGTCCCAGCCACGTTCCACCAGGAAGTGCGTGATCGTAAAATCGCTATTGGCACCCCGGCATTTCACTTCCAAGGTATTCAATTACCGCTGTTTGGTTGACACTTGGCTACCCCCGAACTTAGATATTATATATATGTGAAGGATGTCGTGATGAGCTCAACATTTCATTACAGTAATTAGCCCGTTTGTACTGGCCAGGTCCGGTAAGGTCGGTAAAATTATTTTGGCGTACCAACCCCACCTAGCCAAAAGTAGGCAATGAAATCAAGGGGCCTAACCCTGCGCATAGCCTCAAGTCCCAAGTGGCTTTGGCCCCTTTTTGAATTTTGGAAAGGCAATGTGACCCAACCTTCTTGCCCTTTAGCCAGGACTGATGGGGTCGGGTCCCTACATTTTATTTTTGGTACGTTCGTGTAGGGGGGTTAGGTCTCTGCATTTTGTATTATTAACACCCGGCAGTTTTTGTTCCTCTTGGCCTATCTCTGCAAGTCTTTGCACAACAAATTAGGGGATTAGAAGCTCTAACTTTGGCAAGCTTCGTGGACAGGTGTTCCGGGTAGTCCTTTCTCAAAAACAAGGGTCTCCTAAAAAGCGTCTGAGCGGTTCAAAACAATGTGCGGTAATGTGCTAAGGAAGACTCCAGGTTATACCAAAATGGGGGGGTTGGGTCGGAAGTGCATGTGGCGCAACATTTTCCAGGGACTGTTATCAAAAGCAGCGTTCGCACTGAAGACGGTTTGCATTGCAGCGACATGTGGCCGCATCCTCCACATAGGCTAGTTGAAAACACATATTGTTCTAGAGCCCCTAACAAAATAAAATGTGATGACCCAACCCCATTTAGGAGTATTTAGCCTCCCGTATCTCTCGGAAAATTGGATGAGTGACCCTACTCCATTAACCAGCTAATGAAAATAAAATGGCCTTTTAACATAAAATGAAATTGGGGGGACTTAGCTTTTAAGGCCGAACATGCTATTAAAAAAAAATAAAAAAAAACAACGTTTGTAGCGGCTTTAGCCGGGTGATTTCATTTTGGGATAACCAAGGGGGGTAGTAATTCAACAGGGTCTCCTTCGCTCCCCGACAAGACACAGTTAGGTCCGGACCCGTTCCGCGGTAGGCCCTCCCCATCCATCTTCCGAGTCACGTTCTGTGATGCAAAGGCCATCATGGCTGTGACCACCATGGCTGTGACCATCATGGCCATGACCATCAGGGCTGTGACCATCATTGCTGTAACCATAATGATGGTTGTGACCAACATGACTGTGGCGACCACGGCTGTGACCATCATGGTTGTGACCATCATGGCTGTGATCATCATTGCTGCGACCATCATGGCTGTGGCCATCATTGCTGTGACCATCATGGCTGTGACTTTCAAGCGTTCGTAAAATGGAAGTATAGACTTCTAAATGTTTCCTTCGGTAATGTTATAAATGTTATAAGTTATAACGCACGTCCATGCCTGTTCTACTTCAAAAATTCAATTTAGATCACTTAGACCTGCATGTATCAGCAGCAAGGTGTCCTAACAATGAGAGAACATTGGTTAACATGGGCAAGAAGGCTAAAATGTTGCACATGTTGCGCAATGGTTTTTGACATCACGTGTTGCAGTTGCAGCATCACTACACCTAGTTTTTGCACCCGCAGCCCCGTGCTGCACCGGAGTCAGTCCTGGATGGGCACCAATTGCAGTGATGTTCACAATGCAGGAAGGCCCGCCAGCTATGCAGAATGCTGGCATTTGCTTTGCTTCCAGGGGGCCGGAAACTAGCAAGTCACCGACGTCTTCATTGAAAGCCAAAGGATTCACGATTTGCCAAGGCTTACAGTTCACAGTGCACAAGCAAAGCCGAAAAAGTCCCGGAGATGGCCCAGCAATGCCAAAGTCAAAAAAACTTGTGTTTCCAACTGCCGCTGTTCCTCCAGCAGGGTTTTCTGCTGCTTTGAATTGGGAATCAGGAGGGGCACCACAGGCATGATCTTCACGGACAACCATCAAACGCGGCACCTCGGCAGTGTAACTGCTGGATGAGACCTGCGCCGTGCAAGGCATCCCTGGCACACATTTGCGAATTGCCACCTCCACCACTTCGCTATCGACTTTGGGCAAGAACAAAACCAGTATCACAAATATCAGGTGAAACATAGCATGCTGCATACATGCAATAATAGCATTAGGAACTCCCCGCTGTCCACAATGTTTGCAGTTCATCCTGCCGTACACGAAGAACGCATGCAACGCAATTTTTGCCCCATGGCGAGGCAAGTTATTATGTAGTATGACCTTTGCACCGTGACATGAAACCTAGGTTTGTAGACTTGTGCAATGTGGAACTGGTTTCATGCTTTTGTTCTGCGCAATCAGAACGCGTCAGCAACGCGCTGATTGAAATGTAGAGAATCCTTATCTCGAACGCGTTCAAATCACACCCCTTTGGTGCACAATAATTTCACAATCTTTGTGTTTGGCATCGGCTGATAGATTGATGTGGTTTTGAGAGGCTGAACACGGCCTGGCACAAATCATGACCAAACGTAAATGCCGAAGGCGATTTGGTGACGATAAAGAAAACATAGGGCGACGACTGCGTGGTCCTGCATTTAGTTTGCAATGGAATACGTTCAGTTCCCACTGGCGGTCCCACAATCACACCATGGTAAGGGTGTGTGTGTGTGCGCGCGCGCAACGTTTGAATCTTCCAGGCGTGCTTTTTGCAGCGCGCATTCTCATTTGGATCTCACTGCAGCCGCCTGGACAGGAACATTCATTTCCCTTTGCATTGCACGGTGTTTTTCCGCATTTGAATATTCAAGCGCGTTACGCGCTATATTGTGTGGCCCAATGTCTCCTTGGGATGGTTGCGCCACATTTTCTCTACAGGATATCGCAACATTTGAGCAGGATTATTTTCTTGGACCGGCTGCCGGGGAGGGGCGTCGCCTTTTCATGTCAAATTTAAACACTTTGCATGCGAACATGTCAGCATAGAAATCCCCCTGTGGTCTCCCCTGAGCGGGTTGGATACCCCCAAATATATATTTAAAATTAGGGGTACCCAACCATGTAGGGAAAACAAGAGAAACCCACATAGTAATACATAAGCGATTTCCACCGTCCGGACTGTAAAATTATTCTTCAAAATTTGGAAGCTAAAATGAAAATATAATTGGGTTGGGTACCACATGGGACCAAGGAAATAAAATCCTAGGTGCCCAGTGCTATCCATGTTATCTCAAGGATTCCCAAATCCCTGAAAATAAAAAAATAAAGATTCTCAGGCATCCAAGGCCTCACAGGATTCACAAGGTTCCTCCTTTTTCATCCGTTTTTTTGCAGCGCCGCCTTGCGTGTTGATCATCAAAGTGTAATACTTGACAATTCTCACAATAGTCATTGTAAGCACAAATGAAAGCACAGCAGGGAAGCCACAAAAGAAACATCATCAAGTGAACATTGTTGAATCACCGTAGCAACACCACAAACAGCACAAACAAGCATCAAAACTTGCACGCAAATGCAATTTTCCAACAACAACAACAACAACAACAACAACATGAAAATGAACTCTTAAGAGCAAATCAAGGATCCAAAGAAGCGAGATCAAATCCAACAACAAGAACAACAAAACAACAAAACAACAACATCAAATAGTTTGAAACAAATTCCCCGACAATAACATGTAAGCAAGATCTCCTACTATCAAATCATTGAGTTACGTCGTTTTAGTTTCTGGATTTGTTTTTCGACTTGCTTTTCGGCTTCGTAAACCCAATTCCTCGTGGTGTTTCTCCTTGTGTTACCCCCCTTACGTTTCAGTATAGACTGACTTTTCTGAAGGAGGACCTCCGGGCGCCAAAGCGGGCGCCTCTGCGCCAAACTTCCAATCGGACGTCGACGGCAGTACCGACGAACGCATCAAAACGAAGAAAATAAACCGATTCCGATTTCCAGACCCACCCGTATATAACAGTTCCCAGTTACCATTATCAACCCAAACAACAATTTTTGAACCTAAAACTAAAACCACCACAGCCACTACATCAACCACAACAACACCACCCACCACATTGCCAAATATTAAGGAAACCTCGCTGAAAAACAATTATAGGTACCCAGCCCAGCCCACTGAAAATAAACTAGAAACGAAACCCCATTCTGGGACCCAACCCCCCAAATTTTAGTTTGGAGTACCGGAAGAGAATCATAGAAAAACAGTTCATTGACAACACTGTGCATCTAAAGAGGGCACGCGTATGTTGTTGGCGAAACGTTTGACTCACGACTCAACGCTTTTCTTTCTACAAAGTAGGGACATGTTTGGTTGAAACGTAGATTTGAAGGCAAACCTCACCCCCAAGATGCTACAAGCGACTGCCTATAAATCCTCCATCTGCCTAGCAATTACAGTACCCCATCTGCACGGCACAGCGAGTTACCCCAGGGATCCCCAGGGTAAGGAATAGTTGCACCATTTTACACCACAATTTCATTGGCACAGCCATTTGGAAACATAATGTTTGCAGACAATATCAACGCTTGAATTATCTCATGCGACTGCAACTTCCCACCGCGGGACCAAAACATTTGAAGGTACGCCTTGTCAATTGGACTCGAAACACAGTTGGAAACCAATGTGCGGGTTACACGCGCGTCGCCAAGTTGCGTTTGGCGATTCCCACAAAGACTTTCCATGCCAATGGCCAATGAGACCCCAATAACACACTCGCATCAGTTTGCCACAAGTTCTCCATCAACGGTTTCAAAAAATGTCAACGTGGTCCATTTTGGTTTCAAAATTGGTTGTGATGGAAAATGCTGCGTCTTTGGTTGTGATAGACAATGCGACAAGAATGGAAAAGAGGTGAGAGAAGGTGAGAAGAGCTGAGAAGAGTTGAGAAGAAATGAAAATAGTTGAGAAGAGGTGAGAAAAGTAAAGAGAATACGAAAATAGTTGAGAAGAGGTGAGAAAAGGGAAGAAGATGTGAAAATAGTTGATAGGTCTTGTAAGAAGTGTAAAAAGTTGTGAACGGGTAAAAATGGCTGACAGAAGCTGAAAAAGTGAGTTGTGAACAGAGCTGAAAAGAGTCCAGAAGAGCTGGTAAAACCTCAGAAAACCGACAAGAGTTGAAGAGTAACAAAAGTTGAAAAGAATTGAGAAAAACTGAGAAGAATTGAAGGCTTTTGAAAAGAGGCGCGTAGAGGCGAGAAGAATTGAGACGAGCTGAAGCGAGTTGAGAAAAGTTGCGAAGACCTGAGAAGACCTGAGATGGCCTGAAAATAGTTGCAAGATGTTGCAAGGGGCTGCGACAAGGTGACCAAAGTTCAAACCATTTGCAAAAAAATGCAAAAAGAAGGTACAGAGAAGGGATGGCGAATTCAGAAAAGAGTTGGGAAGATGCGAGGCTTCAAACTTGCCCATCTTGCCCTGTCCGCCTATAGGTCAACATTCCTAGCTGTCGGCAACTTCCGCCACCCGCTTCATGCAGGCTTTGCCTGTAGGATCCTATGGGATCCTGTAGGTCATTTTATGCCACCATGCACATGACGCCACAGGATGTAGCCTGCGTGTAAAAACACATAACGTATGAATGCTTATGATTTATATTCTGGAAGGGTCTGCGATACCGGTGTCGTGGCCCCCCAAAAAAAAAAGTATCCCGGCAAGAGGCCCCAAACAGTGCGGAGGTGTGAGGATAATAATGTGTGATACTGTTTGGCATGATGATGATGATGATGACGGCGACGATGATGATGATGATGATGATGATGATGATGATGATGATGATGATGATGATGATGATGATGATGAGCACGATGAGGCTGATGAGGATGATGAGGATGATAATGTTGCGGACGATGATGTTGAGGATGATGATGCTGAGGATGCTGAGGTGGTGGATGATGATGTTGAGGATGATGTGGAGGATGATGATGTCACGTTGGGAAGGATGAAAGAGGATGAGGATGAGAATGCCAAAGATCAGGTGGAGGATTATGATGTTGACGATGATGATGTCAAGGGGGAGAAAGTTGAGGAGGAGGAAGATGATGATAATGTTGAGGATGAGAATATGGCGGACGAGGACCGATCCCAAGACCGCGACCCACAGTTTGCACGAGCCTGTACAGTCGAAATGCATTTTAATATGTCACAAGAGGGATTTCGCACAAGAATTCGCAAGAACAATTCTCAAGAAAAATGCCGCCGCCCACGGTCGCGACGCAGACTTTTTGCGAGCCTGCGCGATCGAAACGCATTTAGACATGTCACAAAAAGCATTTTATGCGGAAATTTTCAACGAAAAGGCCCGGGCCCAAAACCACGACGCAGACTTTGCGCGAGCCTGCACAGTCGAAAGTCACTGAGCAACTGTGTGTATGTGGATGATTGTGGGTGTGCGTATGGTGCGTCAGGACTGTCAGGAGGGCTGGCGGCCGTTTTGCTCACTTCTTAATAATGCCGTTCTTTTTTTGTTGCCGCGCATTTTTGGTGGTTATTGTGGTTTTCTGTTCCTGTCTGAAAAAAGTGATCACAAGCTCACAAGAAAGAAAAATGCTAGAATGACAGACCTCGTCAGGTTGGCTGATTGTTTCCTGCACAATACGTCACTTTTTTCGATTCAATTGTTTTACCTTCTATTCTGAAAATATAATCAAAAGCATAGAATGGTTCTCTCAACAGCACCCCCCACACTAAGGCCGACATGGACTACAAGGTCAGAGGTTGCAGAACGCCCTTCAATTGAACCGTTTCAGGAAACGTGAAAAATGTTTTGGCTTATGTTGACACCTGGTTCCCCAAACATGTTGAAACCTGGCTCCCCGTGAAAGATTCAGCAAAAGGATCCCTGTTGGAATTCGCCTGCTAACATGGATTCCCCATCCCCTTCTGAATTTCACCTCTAACACAATACACCTGATTTTATAGTGTACACGGGTTCAGCTGAAAGGGGCCCTCTATAAAATCAAGGAAGAATCAGATTTATAGAGGTACAGCTCTCAAAAAACTCTATAAAATCCAAAAAAATGTCCACAAACAATTACACATTTGAATTTGTAAACGAGACTCCTCTATAAAGTCAGGGAGGTGGGTTACTGTGGTGCAGGTTTTTTTCCTTAAGTCATCTTAAGACCATCCACTGGGAACCCTATAGAATCAAGATCCCCCAAATGATGGTTTTACAAGATCTATTCAAAGATGTGGACCCTTGATGTGGGGCTTGTGGAACTTGATTTTATATTGGAGATGTTTGNCAAGATCCCCCAAATGATGGTTTTACAAGATCTATTCAAAGATGTGGACCCTTGATGTGGGGCTTGTGGAACTTGATTTTATATTGGAGATGTTTGGAAAGTATGTAAATATAGTGTCAACCTGGGTCCTCGATTTTATAGAGAGGCTATTTTTGGCTTGGTTGTGGCTTGGGATGCCATCAATTTCCATAGTGGCGGCTGCTGTGTGAAATTTGGGGTCTTGTTATGGCCACATGTCGCCACTGCTTTTGTCAGGAGGGACAGGGCTTCAATAGTAAGCTGCCAGCGCATCAGCGCTAACTAGCATGTGAAATTATTTTGAAAGANATGTCGCCACTGCTTTTGTCAGGAGGGACAGGGCTTCAATAGTAAGCTGCCAGCGCATCAGCGCTAACTAGCATGTGAAATTATTTTGAAAGATTCCAGCCCACCACAAATAAACATCCTTCACACATCCTCACGCAAATGGGTCAGGTTTGCTGAATCAGGGTCAGTCAAAAAAAGGAAATTGACATCAAAAACAATGGATGCTGTTCAAGTAATTGCCAATTTTCGGACACTTTTTGGCACTGGGATTGTTGAGGCAACACGTCTCTATAAAATCAAAAAATAATCTAAATTTGGGGGCCCTTCAAACCGGAATTTTCCATTCTGGAGTCCCACTGTGCCTGACTATATGGAAAGGTTTATATAGAAATTGCTGAGGCATGTGCTGACCAAATTTTGGAGTCTAGAAGGAAGGGAAACGGGAAACAAATAAAGAGAGTCCAAGTCCTGACACTTTTTGATTTTAAAGAAAGAATCGATCCATATTGCACCGAGTGCATGCACTAATTACCCACCCCAACTACAAGCTGGGGAAATGCATTGCAAACACACGCGCTGTTGAAGCAACACGTCTCTATAAAATCAAAAAATAATCTAAATTTGGGGGCCCTTCAAACATGGATTTTCTATTTTGGAGTCCCACTGTGCCTGACTANGGGAAACAAATAAAGAGAGTCCAAGTCCAAGTCCTGACACTTTTTGATTTTAAAGAAAGAATGGGTCCATATTGCACCGAGTACATGCATTAATTACCCTCCCCAATTACAAGCTCGGGAAAGGCATTGCAAACACATGCAATGTTGAAGCAACACGTCTCTATAAAATCAAAAAATAATCTAAATTTGGGGGCCCTTCNAATTACAAGCTCGGGAAAGGCATTGCAAACACATGCAATGTTGAAGCAACACGTCTCTATAAAATCAAAAAATAATCTAAATTTGGGGGCCCTTCAAACGGGAATTTTCCATTTTGGAGTCCTACTGTGCCTGACTATATGGAAAGGTTGATATAGAAATTGTTGAGGCATCACAGTAATGACCAAATTTTGGAGTCTAGAAGGAAGGGAAACGGGAAACAAATAAAGAGAGTCCAAGTCCTGACGCTTTTTGATTTTAAAGAAAGAATGGGTCCATATTGCACCGAGTACATGCATTAATNTAAAGAGAGTCCAAGTCCTGACGCTTTTTGATTTTAAAGAAAGAATGGGTCCATATTGCACCGAGTACATGCATTAATTACCCACCCCAATTACAAGCTCGGGAAAGGCATTGCAAACACATGCAATGTTGAAGCAACACGTCTCTATAAAATCAAAAAATAATCTAAATTTGGGGGCCCTTCAAACATGGATTTTCTATTTTGGAGTCCCACTGTGCCTGACTATTTGGAAAGGTTTATATAGAAATTGTTGAGGCATGTAATGACCAAATTTTGGAGTCTAGAGGGAAGGGAAACGGGAAACAAATAAAGAGAGTCCAAGTCCAAGTCCTGACACTTTTTGATTTTAAAGAAAGAAT
Source organism: Symbiodinium sp. clade C Y103 (assembly GCA_003297045.1). Classification (NCBI taxonomy): domain Eukaryota; class Dinophyceae; order Suessiales; family Symbiodiniaceae; genus Cladocopium; species Cladocopium sp. clade C. The sequence goes on along the minus strand of BGPT01001389.1, from coordinate 113,749 downwards.
GGGTCCATATTGCACCGAGTACATGCATTAATTACCCNGGGAAACAAATAAAGAGAGTCCAAGTCCAAGTCCTGACACTTTTTGATTTTAAAGAAAGAATGGGTCCATATTGCACCGAGTACATGCATTAATTACCCATCCCAATTACAAGCTGGGGAAAGGCATCGCAAACACATGCAATGTTGAAGCAACGCGTCTCTATAAAACCAAAAAATAATCTAAAATTGGTGCCCCTTCAAACCTGGTTTTTTATTTTGGCGTCCCAGTGTGCCTGACTATATGGAAAGGATTGTGGAAATTTCAGGCATAATTGAAATTCCACATTTTGGAGTTTTTGGGGAAGGTTGGATGGAAACATGGGGCAAACTCTAGTTTTCTGAAACTTTATGATTTTATAGAGAGCGCGTGCAACAGCACAACCTTCAAAATCCAAGGAAAAGCTTTGAAACTCTGTTTTTTGGGGAGGGGCTCCCAAGAGGTATTATCAAACAATCTGAAACGAGTCTGAAGCCCTATGCATGTATCTATTTGTCTATCTTTCCATATTTTGTTTATTTTTTATTTATCATTCAAGTTATATCATGATATATTGATATATCTCTAAGATGTGAGTCCACTGCTGCCTTAGACCTCAATAAATATCCCATTAGTGAGCTGCTGCATTGGCAGCTTGTCAAACCCATTCCCTTGGGTCTTGATAAACATGTTAACGGGATGCAGCGATCGTTTACAATACCAAATTCANGATGTGTGAGCCGACAAATCAGAACCATGCCAAAAATAGCCTCTGTATAAAATCATGTACCAGGATCCTCCTGAGATGACCATCACCATATGTTGATTTGCAAATGGTTTACGAATGGCCCTTTGTAAAATCAAGATTTCTTTTTTTGTAATGCCTTAAGGCTTTTTTGGCACACCACAACTGGGACTAAAAACCCCTGTTATACGGTACTTGGCTCACTTTCTTTAAACATAAATAGGTGGTCTCCACGCAGGCTTACTGACATGGCACATCTAAAGAATGCCAACCCAGGATGTTATGGGGTCTGATACCTCCTAAAAAATTATGATCCAGGCACCCACCTACACAAAACATATAAAAGATACAAGTCTAAAAATGTTTTTTAAAGGAATGGGGGACTCTAGTCCTGTGCATGTCGCCCGCCCTATAGCAACATATGTTTGCCTTGCGCACCGCAGTTGCCAGATGTTTGCCACAGTCAAGAAAAAGTTAAGTCACCCTCGCAATGACCTCCCTAAAAAATCATGATCCAGGATGCCCCTACCATAAAACGGGGAGTCCGGGTTACTCTTGTGCAAAAAGAAAACTTTTTTATATAAAGACAATTTTATGGGGACAACCCGGGCTGTCTGATTCTCTAAAAGAAATTCCGAAGGGGATCCAAAAGGCAAAGTAATGCCAAACAGTTTCTCTTTGCCACACCACCGTAAATAACATCATAGAAGACTGTAATGTTAAATTGATATTAATAATGACCCTGTATTAAACATCCCACAGATGCCCAAAAATGTTTGGCAATACTACTTTGGGTGTGCCCCCGCTTATTAATCAACAGTAGGTGGTCACCCGCTATTAATCATCTCCCTTCTGAAAAATTCTAATTTTTGTGTGGTGGTAAAATGGTGTAGCTCTTGGGATAAGATGGCAAAACATCAAAATCCTATGGAGGAAGATTGGGAAACCAATGGGAAACCATCAGAGTCTCAGGGGGGAAAATGAAAACATTAATGGGAAACCATGAGATTCCTGTGGGGTCCAGTTGGTTTGAAAGGAAATAAAATTGATTTCAATCTCCCCTTAGCAGAGCAACTGCTCAATGGATTCTTACTTCTACTTTGACTAGCTTCTTTTAAGGGGAGATGATCTGGCGCCACATGAAGGCGACTGTCCTCGAAAAGCGCCCTTCCGCTTCGAAGTAGATGTTGCTCTTGCGGTAGCAGAAGATGGTGCAGATGCCGTGGGCTCATCAGCTGCAGGTGCTGCTCCATGTGCTGCACCAGAAGTGTCTTCACTGAAGCCAAGCCAACCATCTTCTGGTGGAACAGCATCAGCTCCGCCTCCTCCTTCTCCAGATCCCCCCTCTCCCATAGCTGCATCTCCTCTTTCTGGTCCACCTCCCCGTTGTTTTGTAACGGCGTCCAACTCCTCCTTGTTGGTGACAAACTCGTCCTCGCTCCTGCCCGTCATCGTCAGGTAGGCGTTGACGTCGAAGGCGCCGTCCTGGATCTCCTTGACCTGGTTCCAGTCGATGGTGTTGAACAACTCGTCGTACTTGTCCTTGAACAAGTTGTAGGACTTCTCGCTCATCTTCCTTGCCTCGTCCGTGTACGAGGTGTTCATGGTCTGCAGGACTCCCACGCGTACTGGTTGATCAAGACCTTGTAGATGATCAAGTCCATCACGTTGGCGTTCTGCCTCTGCGTCTTCAACTCCACCGGCGGGAAGAATTTGCCCGACGGCAACATGATCTTGTACTGGTCGGCGCCCGCGGTCTCGAAGTACTCGTTGTTGAACCCCTTCTCATATCCCGGCCCCGTCCTGGTACTCTTCTTGACGATGCTGGTCCAGATGGCCACTGGCGGAAGAAGGAAGCCAGGGCAAACCCCACGTGGACGACTCGAAAGACATTCCCAGGAGACGCTAGATGCCTTGCAGTAGCTCTTTGAGGCCAGTGAGAGGAAAGGGAGTGAAGCCGTAACCTGTTGATTTTGATGAGCCGCCGACAAATGGTGGGCTCACTTTTCTTTCTGAACTCCAATGCTGGCGTGAACCGTGCCAGCCAGATACGGGAGGTCGGTATGCCGGAGGTCGGTCAGATAGAATGTCAGAAGCGACATGCAACAGATATGTGTGAGATATGTCTAAGGGATGGGGCAAATAGGTGGGCCTTATCATCCACCTTTGTGGCGTTGTCACAGCACGGACGCAAAGCAGGCAGTTACGGGAGGTCGGTATGCCGGAGGTCGGTCAGATAGAATGTCGGAAGCGACATGCAACAGATATGTGTGAGATATGCCCAAGGGATGGGGTAAATAGGTGGGCCTTATCACCCACCTCTGTGGCGTTGTCACAGCACCGACGCAAAGCAGGCAGGTACGGGAGGTAGGTATGCCGGAGGTCGGTCAGATAGAATGTCAGAAGCGACATGCAACAGATATGTGTGAGATATGCCCAAGGGATGGGGTAAATAGGTGGGCCTTATATCATCCACCTTCAACTTTGTGGCGTCGTCACAGCACGGACGCAAAGCAGGCAGTGACGGGAGGTCGGTATGCCGTTGGTCGGTCAAATAGAATGTCAGAAGCGAAGTCCAACAACGAGAGAATGTACGTCGTCGTCGTCGTCGTTCCCAAAAAAAACGGGAACCAGGAAGGGCATTCCATTGCGAAACAAAGCGATAAAAGGTGGTTTCTTTTTACTGCGCCTAACACCAACGACAGCCACATCGAACAGAACGCAACTGAGGAGGTGAGTGAAGGGGTATGCCTCATCGGACAGAGCCTAAGAGCGGTTCGCGATCGCCAACCAATGCTATACATCTAATAGGTGGATGGGAAAAAACAGCTGGTAGACATGGGATAGGATGGGGCACCGGCACCAAACTTAAAATTGGTGTTCCAGTTTATCAAAGTTTAAGAGTTATGCTCTATCGGGTGCCCGGGGACCCAAAATTGGGGTACGACTTGGGCGTCAGGTACGGGACGTACGGTCGGTACG
>BGPT01001389.1:88390-103995 GCA_003297045.1 Symbiodinium sp. clade C Y103 | reverse complement strand
GGTCTACTGGTACCCCCACCCCCAAAATAATTTATTGGGGAGAAAGGAGTCGATTCAGATTTCTGTGCTCAAAAGTCAATGGTCTAAATGATAACTGGTGCAGTGGGTAATTCATAGTCATTCTCAGGGTTTCACTCTTTGAGACAGTTTGGGTCCATTTGGATCAATTTATTCTTTTTCGAGCCACTCCAAGGGAAGTTGAGTTTTGCCAGGTTAGGTAAATTAATTTCCTGCGGTTGTCTACTGGTACCCCCACCCCCAAAATAATTTATTGGGGAGAAAGGAATCGATTCAGATTTCTGTGCTCAACAGTCAATGGTCTAAATGATAACTAGTTCAGTGGGTAATTCATGGTAATTCATAGCCATTCTCAAGGTTTCACTCTTTGAAACAGTTTGGGTCCATTTGGATCAATTTATTCTTTTTTGAGCTACTCCAAGGGAAGTTGAGTTTTGCCAGGTTAGGTAAATTAATTTCCTGGGGTGGTCTACTGGTACCCCCACCCACAAAATAATTTATTGGGGAGAAAGGAGTCGATTCAATAAATTATTTTGGTGGTGGGGGTACGAGTAGACCACCCCAGGAAATTAATCATTGGAGCATCCNGAAATGTGCTGAAATATGCTGAAATTATTTTGCTGGTGGAATGCAAGTACCCCCACCCCATGAAATTATTTTTCATCCTGGGTGTCTGAAAATTATTTTCGGGTGCCTTGAATCAATGATGTCGAATTATTATTTTGCCTCGGGGAGAGGTTACGGGTGCATAAATTATTTTGCTATGATGCTTGCTAGCTGATGTTAACATACATATTATAAACAAAAATGGAAATTATTTCGTGAAAATTATTCCAGAACCAACCCCCACCTCAAAATAATTTCCTAAGGTAGGACGCATTNCCATTTAACAACAACCCCCCCCAATTAACAACACCCCCGCCTCCCATTAACAACAACCCCCCATCCCTCAAACGACCGGGTCTGGGTAAAGGTCTCGTTTTACCGGCGCGCCGTGCTTTGTCCATTTCGTGTGGCATGCGTGGGACACCCGCGGCGTTTTGATGTCTGAAACATCGTTTTTTACCGTTTGGTTTCGCGGGCGCAAAAGATCGGAAACTTTTTCATCCGTGGGGCAGGCGTGAGACATTCCGCACGGAGCTAAACCGTCGGTGGGCGTGGATCAAAATGAGAGGTGTTCTCGGAAGTCATCTGTCGTGGCAAGCGCAATGTTTGGTGAACTTCGACGACGTTTTCAGAGGGTCGAAAGTCGCGTTTTATGAAACGGTCGTCGACTTTACTTTTGGACACGATGATGATTTCGCGTGGCTGGCGCAATACTTCGATGACTGCGGGTTCATTTTGCATGGCAGGCGCGGGACTTCGTGGACCTCGACAAAAAAGTGGCTGAGACCCACGTCGCTTTAACATGTTCAACCGTTCAATATTCATTTATCGTGGCGCGCGCTTTTTTTTTTTAAAAAAAAATCTAACATATGCTCGCCCAACCCTCTCGTCACTTTGTGCGCATCGGACCGCTCTCGCTGTGGCGCGGTGGGAGTTTCGCAACTTGAAATGCAGCGCTTTCGCGCGAAAAGTCGAATGTCAAAAACGGATGTACAATTGTGAGCTTGCAATTTGAGATGCAAGCCTTTTGCACGAGGTGTCGAATGAAACTTGTCTAAAATAATGATTTCATAACCTCAGATGCGACCCCGTCGCACTAAAGGAAGGTCGAACGTCCAAAATTAGCGTACAATGTGTAGAATTGCGATTTTGCTTTCGCAACTTCAGATGCGACCCTCTCGCGCGAAAGGGGTCGAACGTCAAAGATTGGTTTAAAACTCCGATTTCGCAACTTCAGTTACATTTCTGGATATTAACATTTGTGTGCCAAGCTTCTGCGGAGATCTGACGCCTCTTGTGTGGGGATCTTGTACAGAGAGCCCTTGTACAGAGATGTTGCATGAAGATTTGTTGGGGTTTTACCAAAAGAGATCTCGTAGAAACCACGCGCAGGGATCTCTGGAACAGGTCTTGCCAAGAGATCTCCTACCGACAACTTTGACGGTGATCTCAAAAAGATCTTGCCGAAACATGTCTTAGAAGATCTTGCAAAGAAATCTTGCCAGGACACCTCTTTCGAAGATTTTGCGCAGAAACATTGCGTTGAGATCTGTGGCAGCCATCTTGCCAAGAGGTCTCTTACAAAGTTTGGACATGAACTGCCGGAGGTCGAATCATTTTTCCCGCTCTGCTGTCAGCGTTGTTCAAACAAACTGGGGCCGGGCCTATTTCAAAGCAGTATGAGTTTGCAGTTTTTTTTTTGCTCCTGCGTGGACCGCCTCCTTTTAGTAGGTTTGAATGTTTCCCCCTTGGTTCCATGAGACATTTTGCTCCAGACATAAGGCTATGAGGAGAAACCACCACACGAAAGCAACAACGTGTTATGGAGTGCGCGTAGGACTGGCACTCTTTCTTAGCAACTGATATTTTCTTGCAGTCCCGCGAACAAAGTTCAATATTCGTATATGGAAGAAGGATGAAAAAATGATGCTCGCCGATGTCCTTTCAAGTACGCAAGCGGACATAGGCAAAGTCGCTTTGCTTTGCCGTGCAAAATGGGGAAACTGTGGCCGAATGTGCGCTGGAATGTCCTCATGGTTTTGGTTTCATTTTCTGTTTTTGTCCGCAAATGTGTGCGGCCGGTATTTTTTTTTGACCATGGTCATCATCGTGGGCTTCATTTTTTGTGGTCATCGTGTCGTGGTCGCCTTCAATTTTTGCATGGTCGTCAGCCCCCCACGACCATCGTCATCATCCACTGGATGATGGCCACGGTCATCATTTGACAAATGTGCATGGTCGTCTTCCATGCAAAAAAAGACACTGGCAAAATGATCACCATATGATCACCATTGTCATCATGACGGTCGTCATGACCAAAATGATGACAATGCATCCCCTCTTGAATTAAGTCTGGAGGATGGGTGGCGCCATTTTCTAGGGGACCAAGGTTTCCCAGGTAAGTCGCACACCTATAAAATTGATAGCCTGGTTCGAAAAAACTCTATGGAAGGGAGTCCCAGGGCTGAACGTTTCTATAAAATGGAACCCGGAAGTCTCACAGATAGGGACCACTCTCACAACAGCCTCTATGGAATGGTGATAGCATGAGATACCAGGGTTTACCCTGAAAGCGCATAATTTCGCAGTTTTGCCTGTCTCTCTGCCTACAAAATGGAACCGGGATTTACCTAACAAATTCATTGATTTCAAAGATTCTAGGAATACCATTCTAGGGTGATCTTATTGGAATTCTGGTCAACCCTCGAAACCTACAAAATTCCATTCCATAGAGATTTTAGAATCGTTCATTGCCTGTTTACCAGTGCCTGGGACAACCACTCTATAGTGATTGGAAGTGAAGTGTTTCATCATGATTCTGTACCCATGGGGTCCATTGTATAGAGATTGTTAATTTATGTAAGCTGCCCAAATCCAACCCCACGGATAAACGGAAACATGTTAGGCTATGTTAGGCTTTCATTTTGGGAACAATTTTTTTGAAACATTTTAGGCTTCCATTTTGGAAACATTTTTTTTGCTTTTTTTTGAAACATTTTTGGTTTCCAATTTTGGAACCGATTCTTTCCTAGAAATAAAGCCCAAAAAAATTACATTGAGTGTTCAAGACAGACAATGTATCCAAATCACATCCACAACATATTGAAACCGTGGAAAAAACATCTCCAAATCATATGCTAAATATAAATTTGGTAAAAGGATGTCAAAGGCAAATTTTCATGTGGGCACACTGAAAGAGTGCGAATAAGCACCCGTATTCACACCCATTAATATCGCTGGTCCCCCATCCAAACATACATAGATGCATGGATACGCCAGCACTCTTGTGGGACACAACGCCGGCACACACAACGGATACAGAAGAGACCGAACGGAGGCCGGAGGTGTGGGAGGCACAACTTGGGAGCAAAACGGGGGCAACACAACGGGGGGAACACAAAGGAGGGGCTCCAGTCGGTGGGGACCTCGGAACACACCAAGGGGACTCCGGAGCCACGGCGGCACGTGACATAACCAAAATTTTGACATGTTCATCTTCTTTTATTGTGGTAAGACATGTTTCCGCAGGATCCTGTATAAAATGGGGGACCATGGGGAGGCCTAATGCCAACCCCTTGGTTGATGTGACTAAACAATTTTGCTTCTATAAAATGGATCTTCCTTTTTTCAATCATAAAACACCTCGGTAGAATGGTCAGCCACATTTTTCGGGCGACCCCTGTGAATAGCATAAAATCTGTATAAACTGGAACCCCCAGGTTCCTCTAGGTCACCTCAAGTAGACACCACCACGCCTCTATAGAGCGTAACAGGTACACATCCTGCACCCCACAAGGCCGCAGACCCTATAAAATGATGCCACCCAGGCCCGCCATTTCCTAGAAGAAATTCCAAGAATCACAATTCTATGGTTTTTTTTCTTAAATATGTTTAAATAATGTCCATGGTCATCAAATGACGACCATGGTCATCATTGCAAAATGATGACCATATGAGGTCCATGGACATCATTTTGGATGACGACCATGATGACGACCACAATCACGCCCACGGAGTCAAAATCCACAAATTTGTGTTTTTTTGTTTCTGTTTCGTTTTTTGACCTTTTTTTCCCCGTGCGCATGAGTTTTCCCACCAGCATTGGCAGGATTGAAACAAGACACGCACTGTAGTGACTACGACGGGTTCAGATTGATCTTGGCAGTTGTGCAAATCAAATAAAAAAAATCACTGAAGGTTAAAGCAGGCGAATGTTTGAAGGTGTATCTTTGGAAACACGGTCAACATGAACCCGAAAACATATTGTTTGGGGGGTCACGCGTATGTTCACTATGGCTTGGTTTTTGCCTTGGATATCACAACTGGCACCTATGTGTACAAATAACTAATTTCTTGTTTCCAAAAAGGGGATTCGCGCCAATGCCGTCCAAAGCGTCGACCTGTCTGCAATTTCCAGATCCGCATTTTCAATTTTTATAGCACTGCCATACTGTTGGCACCTTACGGTGTCAAAGTTTTCGAGCGGTTTTGCAGAAAGAAGAAGAAACATAGAATTTAATTTGATTCATGATTGGCGTATCAATTTCCCCTGCTAATTCCAAAGTCTTAGCCTCAGAAAGGCACACTTGCCCCAAAATAAAAATTGTTTTGTTTATGTGGACCATGTTTCAAAATATTCACCTGCAAATATTCTCATGCCTACACCTCCAGGGGGGAAAAATATTGCTTTGAAACTATTCAGGGGACAGTATGGGACAAAAAACATGGATTAAATTTACCTGGTTTTATAACTGACCCAATCACTCCGTGAGGTATTCGCAAAATTCTTCGCATACCAGGCCATGAAAACAATGGCTCCAACAGTCACTAAAGTTTCCCGTGTCAGTTTGGAAAAATGAAAGAGAACATAATATGTTGTAGCAGAACTCGAAGATGGGGAGTCAAGGAGTACTGGTGTGAGTGACGGTGGCAGTTGTGGTGGCAATTCTCTGTGCTGCTGGCGGCGTTTTGGCAGGATAGCGGTAACGGCTTCCCAGGCTTCCATAAACAACGCAGGCAATAGAGCGGGAAAAATGATTGCTTTTGACCTTTAGCAGCTCAGGTCCGAACTTGATCTGCGACTTAAATTTCTTTCAATGTTTGGTTTTAAAGAATGACGGAATTCTCATCCACCAAGACAAGGCGGTTGTCAACAAAAAGCATTGTGTCAGCGTCTTGATTCAAAACGACAAAATGCCAAGTAGAGATGGCGCGTGAATTCTATAAGCCTGGACAGCGCGTGCATGACGTGTACTGCTCAAGGTGTATTTGTCAGCCTTGGGAACCCAACCACACTTTTTGTTGTCCACGACGAAATCCCAGCCGCAGTTAATGTACCTCATGGACTTGTAAACAAACGTTTCGCCATCTGTTCAGCCTCACGCAGTACTTACACCTGTCGTTCTGCGCATTGACGTGCGTGCGCGGGATTTCGGGTCTTTCCCTTTTAGACAAAGACTCCGGTGCAAAAAAACGCAACACCAGTACTAACGTTTTCCCTCTTGACTAGCTGCTGCAACCCTCTCCCTGAGTGCCGCACGTGCAAAATAACGTAACACCAGGACAATTTTTTCGTGTTGACTAGCTGCAGCAATCCTCTCCCATTTAGACCCCTGGCCGGTTTTTTTTGAGTAAATCATAATAGCGGATCGCGGATCAGCGTTGTTTTTACGACGCTAAACGGGGAAAAGAATCCTCCTGATGTATTGGCGATATCGATCCACGCAACGATGTTGATTAATTATGTTGGGGCTTGTGATTTTGGTGTCCGAAATACGAGGGGATGGAACCTGGTTCATTGGGTTGAACGAAGAAGGGCGCAGATTTTGAGCAGGATGCGAGAAGCAGAAAGCGTCCCTGGCAGTTGGACTTGTCAACGTGCCGCACATGCAATGTTGCTGGACTTGGATTTCATATTGACTTCCTTGGCTGTTGAATTTTGTGATCCTCGGAATGAGTTTGGTTTGCCTATTCGTGTGGATCACAGGTGTGTCAGTGTCATTGGCCGTGTCCGGATCAAAAACAAACCCAATACGAAAAAAAAGTACGTTCGTGAGAAAAAACAACAGAACATCAGGCACATGAGTACAATTTCTGGTGATGCAAAATTCGCTGGCGCAAGCCGGTGTAGTTCGCCGTTCCCCTCACCAAGGTGTATGTCGATTCCAGCCTTCACAGTTTCTAAGTTCGCTTCGTGCCCAACGCGTGCCCCACAGACTGCTGACGCCCGAAGACTTTCAATGTTTTGAAACCCTTAAACCATCGAAATTAAATGATGTGTTGCATGACGCTCGGAAATGGAAAATGCGTCGGAAAGATCCCACCAAAATATCACCACAAACAATGGCTACCCAACCCACCGCGGATGAAGTTGCAAAAATGCTGGAGGAACTGTTAACGCTGGAAACATCAGTAATCCATGACGCGACAGGGGTCAAAAGACCCTTGGAAAACTGAAGACGTGCGGGATGCAGTTCGCAGACTGAAATCAAAGCTTGGGGGCGATCCACTTGGGTTGACCGCGGAGTTGCTGAAGCATTCTCTTGACGAGCTGTTTCAATTGTTGGTGGGCCTTTTCGATCACGTTTTGTTTTCAGGCATCGTCCCAACGGAGTGGAAACATGCAAACTTATTTAAATTTCACCTCGTGCGTCCGAGCGTCCGAGCGTCCGTGCGTGCGTGCGTGCGTGCCCGCTTGCCTGCGTGCCTGCGTGCCTGCGTGCCTGTGTGCCTGCGTGCGTGCGTGCGTGCCTGCGTGCCTGCGTGCCTGCGTGCGTGCGTGCGTGCGTGGGTGGGTGGGTGGGTGGGTGGGTGGGTTGTGTGTTTGTTGTGTGTTTGTTGTGTGTTTGTTGTGTGTTTGTTGTGTGTTTGTTGTGTGTTTGTTGTGTTGTGTGTGTGTGTGTCTTTGTTGTGTGTGTGTGTGTCTTTGTTGTGTGTGTGTGTGTCTTTGTTGTGTGTGTGTGTGTTTGTTGTGTGTGTGTGTGTTTGTGGTTGTTTTGCTGTGTGTGTTTGTTTTGCTGTGTGTGTTTGTTTTGTTGTGTTTGTGTTTGTGTGTGTGTGTTTGTTGTGTTTGTTGGTGGGTGTGTTTGTTGTGTTTGTTGTGTTTGTTGTGTTTGTTGTGTTTGTTGTGTTTGTTGTGTTTGTTGTGTGTGTGTGTGTGTGTTGTGTGTGTTGTGTTTGTTGTGTTTGTTGTGTTTGTTGTGTTTGTTGTGTTTGTTGTGTTTGTTGTGTTTGTTGTGTTTGTTGTGTTTGTTGTGTGTGTGTGTTGTGTGTGTTGTGTTTGTTGTGTGTGTGTTGTGTGTGTTGTGCTTGTTGTGTTTGTTGTGTTTGTTGTGTTTGTTGTGTTTGTTTGTTTGTTTGTTTGTATGTTTGTTTGTTTGTTTGCTTGCTTGCTTGCTTGCTTGTTTGTTTGTTTGTTTGTTTGTGTGTGTGTGTGTTTGTTTGTGTGTGTGTGTGCGTGTGTGCGGGCGGGCAGCCATGGGCAGCCCACCAGAATCAATCACCGACACCTTCTGCAAACAAACACTAAACAAGATTCGAAGCAAACAAACATGAGCATCAGTCATCTGCGAATTCAAGTACGGTACAGACATGTACAGACATTCTCATATTGAATACAGTAGTTATGGTTAATTCGTGATCTCTCCAGAGGACGTTGTAGTGTCTTGCATTCGTGTGATCTGCACCAATGCGGTTTCGGACACATGCACGGCATCATCTCACCAAGACACTTGAATGTTCTCTGATCAGTATTCTTGGTAACATGCAATCGTTGCTGGAGCATTTTACGTGTGTGCCTATTAGGAGCATCGCAACCACAACAAACACAAGGGGAGCGTTGGTGTCTCTCTGAGAACAGATCTACGCATCCAACATAACATATCCAACCTGTCTAGGTGCGCATCGTACAAGTGCATTTCAATGCTTTCGGAAGAAATGTTTCGCAGGGATCGCAATAGAGCGGCGGCATTTCGAACGGGCTTTTGGATGGCCAGCATTAGTTAGATTGCCCCACGGACCTTGACGTGCAGATAGGGGCGATTGACGAAAGTACAGCCAAAGCTTTTCTGTCACAAGTTGCAGCTTTGCCAAAGCGGGTCCTTTAGTGTACTTTGACGTTCATTGTTGCGGGAAAAAACAAAAGCAGTTAATGCCGAGCAGATTCTGCCACAGAACCCACGCGGGCCAAATCTGGGAATGTCAGCAGATGTCAGAAGGGCTGTAGGTAGATGGCTGAACTATAGGCTCATTGATGGTACTCCAGCGTTGACATGCAGGGACGGGACTTTGTCGAATCTAATGCATAAAAAGCACTGAATGTATTTGAAACACAGGCTGTTGGTACTGGAAGTTGTGGTCCCTGTGCGCTGGTTGCAGGATTCTCAAAGAAAACTCGCAACACTGTGACGGACAACGGATTATTGCGACGGCATGCAAAGACTCTGGCTGAGACTTGCTCGCTGTTTCAATTTGTGACAGTGAAAGAAATGCAAGGGACGAGGTTGCGCCAATGGATGCCATATGTACCGACTTCCCCTGCAAATCTTGATGTACTGGCACAATCATTCACATCCATTTGCAGCTTAGCAGAAAGCAAAACACGGGTATTCCCGTCCTGTGTGGACGTAAGGGAGAAGTGCATTGTCATCACGATTCGTCTTGTATTCGTCATGTATCGTCATGCAAATGTTCCAAAAAAATACTAAAATGGCGCAATAATTACGTCCCAGCTTGGTGATCTTTCCACAAAGTGTCTTGTATAGACTGTGTAGATATATCATGCAGTACATCATAATAATAGATCATAATACATCATAATACACGCATTGCTTGGTCAAGCAAGTAGTGACAGGCAATGTACGCCTGTCTAGATATGATTATATTATGTCTATATTGTGTTCCAACAAATATTGGCACAATAAAGCCATGATGGAATATGATGGAACTACAAATTGCGATGCCACACCATTAAATTTATCGTTGATCCATATTGTTATGGTACAGCTTTCTGCGTTACTATATTCTCTTGAAATTCAACCATCAAAATGGACAGCGAATCTCCAAGACTTTAATCGTCGAAGGGCATGATGCTCTTGGCAAATGCTCACAACAGGTTCAACAGGTCAGACTCCGCATTTTGGCCATGGGCCCAATCCTATGCTGCGTTGGCCAGTTGAGGCCATTGGCAGTGTCTTCTCACGTTCTGGCTTGCTGCATTTTCAACATGTAAATCTTGGGCTATGCTGAGAAAGTGTAGCAAACCAGACTCTATGCTGCTCTACATAACGTGTGAAACTTTTTCGGCACTGAGAGACACTCAACGCACGTAGGGCGGATCATTCAGTGTCCAATCGATATTTTTCTCGTACCTTCAGTTGCAGCTGTGGGCTGTGGCCAATTTTTTCTGGTAGTTGGCACCCTTTCTAGGCGGGGAATGGAATCTGTAGACCCATAATCAACCCTAGCCCGTCACATCCACCAACCAATTGACAAACATTAAACAGAATTCTTTGCATACCCTGGCCCCTTCACGTAGATCAAGATCCTCAACGAAGGTTTGGCGCACTGGTCGATTCGAACACACCAAGAGAAGTCAGTGACAAACCCACGGCCTACGCAGGTCAGGCGCAACCGGCAACGTCCAGAAAAGGTGAGGTAATTGAGAAGCTTTGCGCAAACATTCCCGAAGTGATACAAACTGTATTGAGTGCAATGTTTCAACCCGTCTATATATACACTGATTCGCGCGGCAGCCAGCGGCCAGCAGCCAGATCAACTGTCTAGGATTTTTTGGGAGACTTGGAGGCGTTTGCAGATGTTCGCAGACATGAAAGCCACCACAGAAGCCAACATGTCCCAAGATGCAGGCTTTGCATTGCTTCAAAAATTTCAGGATAATGGAAATACCTGCCAAGTCCGAGCATTTGCTTGCTTGCCCTGATAGTCTCTGATATACTTGGGTCGTGATGGTCATGATAAGGCACAACTCAACTGGAACGGGCCAGAACATGAGCATGCACAATCATGCACATCTAACTCACCTATTGATATTATATGTATATCATATGTACTTGTATAATTTTGTATATAGTTATCCATGCAATCATATGGAAGTACAATATGTAGTCTGTTAGTATCCTTCAATGCAAAACAATCATTGGAGGCTTACATGACGTGTCTAATGGATTTCGGACATAGGGCATGCCCTGACCAATTCAGCTTCTTCGTGCTTATGTCATGGCATGCGTGTGCTATCTTGCGGTATGTTGGTTCTCAGTCAGCAAATATAGAGGAGTATAGAAGGACTGGAGACATCTAGATCACTAGCGATATCTGGTGCGATGCCTAAGCGATCCACTTAGCAGCGGTGGGGCACGTGTCACAAGCTCTGTACACAACCTCTTTGAACTTGCCAAACTCCAGCGGCAAAATACCAAACCTGGCCAAAACAAGCATGTCAGCAGCTGACATCCAAAATGGTGTTGCCAAGCATGTCTCTCCTGCACTTGCAACACTGCCAAGCACAAATCTGCGACGGCAAGACCCTGTCGATTCTTCAGGCGGCTCAACCACTACTGAGTCCTGAAGAGTGGCATGACTGTCTTGATGCTATTGCTGAAAGCGTTTCAAAATGTCGCAAAAAATGAGCTTCTGGGTTGTCCTTCAGGCCACCGCAGAGGGTGACGATAGGTATGGTGCCGTAGCGCTGCGCACACATCTGCAAACACAGATACACACAAACAAGATCAAACAAGTGCACAGAACTTTTGCAGGAAACTCCGTCAAGTAGTCCCTGCAGATTCGGACACTTTGTGCTTTTGAAATTGGAGGACTGGTCTGGGCAAGTGGCAAAATTTGAGCGGATGAATTTGAGCGGATGTCTGCCAGTTCCAAAAGCCAATTCAACAAAAAAATATTAACATATATTAAACTGTTGTCACCACCTGAGGCAAACCGCAAGGCTCATACCTGGCAAACTGACAAATTTGGAGATCTGAGCCATCTCCAGACCCGTGGAATTGCAGCGACTGGTGTCCAAAACCATGTGCATCATTGTGCATCTATTTGTGCACTCACCAAACACACAGTAGTACGAGTATATACATGCATAGATAGATAGATAGATAGATAGATAGATAGATAGATAGATAGATAGATAGATAGATAGATAGGTAGGTAGGTAGGTAGGTAGGTAGATAGGTAGATAGGTAGATAAGTAGGTAGGTAGATAGGTAGATAGGTAGATAGGTAGATAGGTAGATACGTAGATGCGTAGATAGGTAGATAGGTAGATAGATAGATAATGATAGATAGATAATGATAGATAGATAATGATAGATAGATGATGATAGACAGATCATGATAGATAGATAATGATAGACAGATAATGGAAGATAGAAAATGATAGATAGACAATGATAGATAGATAATGATAGATAGATGATGATAGACAGATCATGATAGATAGATAATGATAGACAGATCATGATAGATAGATAATGATAGATAGACAATGATAGATAGATAATGATAGATTGATGATGATAGGTAGGTAATGATAGACAGATCATGATAGATAGATAATGATAGACAGGTCATGATAGGTAGATAATGATAGACAGATAATGGAAGATAGATAATGATAGATGGACAATGATAGATAGATAATGATAGATAGATGATGATAGATAGATAGATAGATAGATAGATAGATAGATAGATAGATAGATAGATAGATAGATAGATAGATAGATAGATAGATAGATAGATAATGATAGACAGATCATGATAGATAGATAATGATAGACAGATAATGGAAGATAGATAATGATAGATAGACAATGATAGATAGATAATGATAGATAGATGATGATAGGTAGATAATGATAGATAGGTAATGAAAGATTGATAATGATAGATAGACAATGATAGATAGACAATGGTAGATAGATGATGATAGATAGATTATGTTAGATAGACAATGATAGATAGACAATGGTAGGTAGATAATGATAGATAGACCAGTAGTACCGCACACGGCCGTGGCGGAAGTTGCAAAAATAGGAGACCTATAGGAGCAGTTCGTTGCTGTGAATGATGGATGGCAGAGCGAACCCACTGATGGACCGACAAGTGGTTGGAGGCAGCGCAGTGTTGTTGTGGTTGTAGTTGTAGATGTAGTTGTAGTGGTAGTGGTAGTGGTAGTGTTAGTTGTAGTTGTAGCTGTAGCTGTTGCAGTGGTAGCGGTTGTAGTTGTAGTTGTCATGTAGTTGAAGTAGTACTTGAAGTAGTACTTGAAGTTGTAGTTGAAGTTGTAGTTGAAGTTGTAGTTGAAGTTGTAGTTGAAGTTGTAGTTGAAGTTGTAGCGCAGTGCAATGTAGTGTAGTGGTAGTNTGTAGTTGAAGTTGTAGTTGAAGTTGTAGTTGAAGTTGTAGTTGAAGTTGTAGTTGAAGTTGTAGCGCAGTGCAATGTAGTGTAGTGGTAGTTGTAATGTTGTTGTGGTTGTAGTTGTGGTTGTAGTTGTGGTTGTAATTGTCATGTAGTTGAAGTTGTGCTTGAAGTTGTGGTTGTAGCTGCTGTACTTGTAGCTGTTGTAGCTGTTGTAATTGCAGTTGTTGTAGTTGTGGCTGTTGTAGTTGTAGTTGTCATGTGGTTGAAGGTGTGGTTGTAGTTGCTGTAGTTGTAGCTGTTATAGCTGTTGTAGTCGTAGTTGTTGTAGTTGTTGTAGTTGTGGCTGTTGTAGTTGTAGTTGTCATGTAGCTGAAGTTGTAGTTGAACTTGTGGTTGTAGTTGCTGTAGTTGTAGCTGCTGTAGCTGTTGTAGTTGCAATTGTTGTAGTTGCGGCTGTTGTAGTTGTAGCTGTCATGTAGTTAATGTAGTTGAAGTTGTAGTTGTAGTTGTAGTTTTCCTAGTTGTAGTTGTAGTGGTAGTGGTAGCCGTAGATGTAGCCGTAATGGAGCCGTAGTTTTAGTTGTATTGGTAGTGGTAGTTGTAGTTGCAGTTGTGGTTGTAGACGAGGTGCTAGTTGTAGTTGTAGTAGTTGTTGTAATCTAGTGTAGTGTGGTGGTTGCGGTGTAGTGTAGTGCAGTGTAGTGCAGTATAGTGCAGTGTAGTGCAGTGTAGTGTAGTGTAGTTTGTGGTTTGTAGTTGTAGTTGTAGTGGTAGTGGTAGGTGTACTTGAAGTTGCAGTTGTGGTTTGTAGCTGTGGTTGTAGTTGTAGTTGTCGTTGACTGTAGTATATTGTAGTGTAGTGTAGCGTAACGTTCCAAAGCGCCGTACACTTTTTCCACATCTCAACTTCCAAAAGTGCTCCGAACGTGACAGTTTTAACACTTTTTACTTCCAAATGTGCTTCGCGCCACAGCACCGCGCACTTTTTCGACATCACAACTTCCAAAAGTGCTGCGAACGTGACAGTTTTTAACCCTTTTTACTTCGAAATGTGCTTCGCGCCACAACGGCGTGCACTTTTTCAACATCTCAACTTCCAAAAATGCTCCGAGGCCAACAGTTTTTAACACTTTTCAGTTCCAAATGTGCTTCGCGCCATAGCGCCGTGCACTTTTTCGACATCTCAACTTCCAAAAGTGCTCCGAGAATGCTGTGTTTTNGTTCCAAATGTGCTTCGCGCCATAGCGCCGTGCACTTTTTCGACATCTCAACTTCCAAAAGTGCTCCGAGAATGCTGTGTTTTGCCACTTTTGACTTCCAAATGTGCTTCGCGCCATAACGGCGTGTGCTTTTTCGACATCTCAACTTCCAAAAGTGCTCCGAACATGGTGTGTTTTAACACTTTCTACTTCCAAATCTGCTTCGCGCCACAACGGCGTGCATTTTTCCCACGTCTCAACTTCCAAAAGTGCTCCGAGCATGAGGTGTTTTGTGCCTTTTTTATCGCAAAATGTGTGTTCGCGACACAACGGCGTGCAATTTTTCATATCTCATTTCCCGAGATGGCTCCGCACCCGCCGCTTTAGCGAACCTACTTTTCGACCCTCCGGAGCCACAAAACATTGGAAAAACCAGGGTTTCGTGAGTTTCCTACCTTCTTGCGCACCTGCATCTTCTCTCTTCTGACTTTCTCCCTATCTGATCTTCTCTCTTCTGACTTCCTTCCTGGCTGTGCTTTTCCATCTGTCCATATTGAATTGTCGGAAGTTTGACTTCTAAACTTCCTTCGATAATGCTAGATAGATAGACAATGATAGATAGATAATGATAGACAGATAATGATAGATAGATCATGATAGATAGATAATGATAGATATTGATAGATAGATAGTGATAGATAGATAGTGATAGATAGATTATGATAGATAATGTAGATAATGATAGATAGATAATGATAGATAATTAGATAATGATAGATAATGACAGATAATGATAGATAATGATAGATAATGATAGACAATGATAGATAATGATAGATAATGATAGCTAATGATAGATAATGATAGATAATGATAGATAATGATAGATAATGATAGATAATGAGAGATAATGAGAGATAATGAGAGATAATGATAGATAATGGTAGATAATGATAGATAATGATAGATAATGATAGAGAATGCTAGATAGTGATAGATAGTGATAGATAGTGATAGATCGTGATAGATAGTGATAGATCGTGATAGATCGTGATAGATCGTGATAGATAGTGATAGATCGTGATAGATAGTGATAGATAGTGATAGATAGTGATAGATAGTGATAGATAGTGATAGATAGTGATAGATAATGATAGATAATGATAGATAGTGATAGATAGTGATAGATAGTGATAGATAGTGATAGATAGTGACAGATAGTGATAGATAGTGATAGATAGTGATAGATAGTGATAGATAGTGATAGATAGTGATAGATGGTGATAGATAGTGATAGATGGTGATAGATAGTGATAGATAGTGATAGATAGTGATAGATAGTGATAGATAGTGATAGATAGTGATAGATAGTGATAGATAGTGATAGATAGT
>BGPT01001389.1:63383-88235 GCA_003297045.1 Symbiodinium sp. clade C Y103 | reverse complement strand
GATAGTGATAGATAGTGATAGATAGTGATAGATAGTGATAGATAGTGATAGATAGATAGATAGATAGATAGATAGATAGATAGATAGATAGATAGATAGATAGATAGATAGGTAGGTGATAGATAGTGATAGATAGTGATAGATAGTGATAGATAGTGATAGATAGGCAGATAGGTAGATAGGTTAATAGAGAGATAGAGGGATAGAGAGCTAGAGAGATAGAGAGTTAGAGAGATAGATAGATACATAGATCGATTGATTGATAGATGGGTATATAGATCGGTATATAGATCGGTATATAGATAGGTATATAGATAGGTAGACAATCAGCCAGCCAGTCAAACAGGCAGAGGCAGCCAAACAGATTGCATTAGAGTGGGCTAGATCAGATCAAATTAGATTATATAGTAATTAGATTGAGATTAACACACATATCTATAGGTTGCGATGAAGATCAAAATGTAGATTGTGAGTAAAAATGCATCAAGATTTCAATTAGATTAGATGATTAGACTGTAAAGATATATGGATAGAAGGGGGGAGAACGGGGAACGGTGTTTTAATGTTGCTAGAGAACGGGGAACGGTCCGGTGCTTTAATGTTCCAAAATGAATAGAGATTAAGATTTTTAAGCGCACAGTCAATCCAATGGTGGAATCATATTGTCTCCTGTGAGTGCACGGCCAAACATCGCAGTAGTTCGGCAAACTCTTCCTGGACTCTTCTCTGCCTGGCAAGGAGGTGAACTTGGTGAACACAATCGCACTTCGTCAGACTTCGTCACTGGCGTTTCCAAGAAGCAATGCTGCGACATGCAGCAGTTGATGCAGTTGTAGATCTGCAATGTTTGGCAATGTCTTGAGATGTGTTGAGGAACAGCGAAAACAAGAGCAAAAATTGCACCAAAAAGGCCAGGCAGACTGGACATGTCGTTGCCTAGCTGCAAGCAATTGGACATGGCTTAGCAAGCCATGGGCCACAGGCCCCATGATCCAGGGTGAGGGCACCAAAATCAATCAACTATATACAGTAGCAAAAACAATCAAAAAACATTTCCAAGGACAAGTGCGGGCCCCAGGCATGCCATGGATGATCGAGATCAATCTCTCAGAGTCCAGAATCCTGAGAGCCAAGGGAGAATGTGTGAAGGCACAATGCTGGTCACAAATCTGTTCCACAAGAAACATAGCAAGTTCACGCAAAGGCTGCATTTTCGGACAACTCATCAAAATAATTGTAGCCTTGAATGGTAGCTTTTGCTGTGGACCGCATTTGAAAGTGCTTCAGGACCAAACTGTTGAAAGTACTGAGAATCATCTTCTCCCCAGCTTGCCAGCAGGTGGCAACCTTCCTTTTGTGCCTGGATAGTACCATCAGCGGTCAGTTGCAAAGTCTAACCACGCCCGCCAAAAAAAAGAGGAAGAGAAAATCACTTGCCCTGAGCATGATGAATATATGAGAATGTGACAAAGAAACAGTTTTCCAGATTGCTGGCTTGTCGTTTCTCTTTGGTTCCTTCTCACAGACGAACTTGCAAGCCATCCGCTTACTCACGTGCCTCAATGCTCTCAACGGATGCCTGTGCACCAAAACTCAATCATATCGCTCATCAGCCGACTGGAGATATCGAGTCATTAAGTCATTGAGTGCTGCATCTTGCCAACAATAATGGCTTGGCATAGCCTAGCAATGGGACTTGGGCTACCTTCTGTGAATGTACAAGTTGCATCCGTCGAGTATGGCTGTCCACATCGTTCTTAAAAAAAGCAACCCCCAGCAAATACTGGTGCCCTTGGATTGCCGTTGCTTCAAGCTGGCAGAAGCCAGTCGGAGCGAACAAATTGGGAAAACACAAGTATATTATATTGGAATATACAACACTTACTACAACCAGGATCGGTGGGCATATGAGGTTATGAAACCCATTGGAAATATGAAAAATCCACCTCAGGATTCAAGATCTATGTGACATTTCTTGACATCATGTGGACCGTCGAAGCAAGAATCATGGGGAAATCAGGTGCCAAGGCAAAGGGCAACCTGAACACATATTGTCTTGGTTGCATATGTATGGTATAGTTGCAGAAGTGTCCCCGCAGTGTGTGGAACTTCCTCTTGCATGAGCAAGGAGCGCCCGTGCAGCAACCAGAAGCTGCCATGTACAGGAACCCGTTGGAATATGTTAGAATAATTATGTTAGCATGATTTTTCAAGATGTGTGTGTGTGTCTCACTTGGTTTTAAGCTACTTCAAGACTTCAAGATGAGGAATCTGGGAAGCCTAAGCCTGTCAGTGCCTGCACACTTGTCAAAATCGAGTTTTCCGAGACTGCAGAAGTCAGAAGTATGTGTATGTGTTGTGAGCAAATACCAGGGGAAATCCGCACCAAATGCATCTCCTATGAGCAGTGCAAAAACAGGCCTCTACGTAAGGTAGCCGCTTCACTTAGCACTCTCAGATTCGTTCACTTAGCACTCTCCAATCACTTAGCACTCTCACGCATCACTTAGAACTCTACGTAAGACTCTCCGCTGCAGCGGGAACCTGAAAGTCCTGATATAAATCATATATAAATTGAATAAACAACACACACACACATATATATATATAACTACATATATATATATAACTACATATATATATAATTATATATAATATATCAGAATGAAAAAGTAAAGCGCCACCTAGACTACTCGTTACCGAGGACACTTCAGGGATCCCCCAACTTTAGTGCCTGCTAGCATCATGGTGGGAAGATGCGGTGTCCACGCCCATGAACATTTACAAGTGATTTCTCATTCTGTACTCCAAAATCTCCAAATCAAAGCGGAATTTGGACCTCCATGGCATGCAAAGTTAGCATGAGTCCATCCGCATAGGCGAGCCTTCACAGCGCGATCGGCTCCAATTCTCGCAGGCTACTGTCTAGTCTCCATGACTCCATGTGACTCCATGCGACTCCATGCCTTGTCCGCACTTCCACACCATCCGCAGCCAAGGTCGAAAGGAGCAGCAACCTTAAATATTAAAACATATTAAACAAATTCAAACAAGGCTTCGTCCACAAGGGTCTCCCTTTTGTGTAGGCATATGTGACATTGGCAGGAATCAGGTCGAAAGGAAGAGGGCACACAACAGCAAGGCATAAAGTTTCAAAGTTCCAAAGTTCCAAAGTCTGCATATACTCATAGTATCTCATAGTGACCATAGTGAAGATATTTGAACCAAAGTCCAGTTTCTTATTCTAAAGGCCTAGACATGTTTCTGCGGAAGTCCCACGCGATGACTCTTCAATCAAAGGATGTACCCCATGCCAAGACAAACGCGATTTTCAATATTTCTCAATCCTTTTGTGGCAGGATGATGGCAGAAGGCCCAAACTCCCTGCCCTGAAAACAGTGTTAGTGTGCACAGTAAACCACGGAATAGCCGTGGGCTCTCAAAGCACGGGGACATGCCACTCATTGCTGCCAGTACTCTGCAGTGTGGCACACAAATATACAAGGCCGCAAATGCTCAATATGTAACATGCTCAGAAATGGGGGCATCATGGATTATCATCATGCATTAAATTGTTAAACCAAAAATCTTAGACGGAGAACCTTCCGAGCGCCACATTTGATGAGAGTGCCATCCTTTCCCTGAGCTGTGGACGCCTGGGCTTGCAAATCTGACACAGCTTTGGGATGCTCCTGCAGTGACTGAAGGCTGAAGGGGTCACCCTGTCATACTTCCCCCATACTTCAATGCATGCCCAAAGTAGGTCATCTCCATGCACCATCATGCGCCTATGCCAGCTGTCAGTTACTTCTGTCTACTTGCCTTCGGCGACATTGAGCCCTCCATTCTGTGACTCACCAACAATGGCAACATTTGCAAAAGTAAGAGAGGGAAAAAGCACCCCCGGATGCCAACACAACAAAATCAGAATACACGCAACAATCAATTACAGTAGTGTAGTTGCATCCAGCGATGTCCTTGAGAGCAGTGCAAGCTGCTTCCAGGCAGTTGCTGGCAACCATTTCAGCTCGGCACTCCAAGCTGTGGTCAACTAAGCCTTGACACGCGAGGACTGTGTGACAACTGCGACAAATCGTCCCAACTTTGATCCCTCAGAAGGGACTGCTCCACCCACGTCTTTCCGTCCACTGGTTCTAGAGGTGCCGGTCTGCTGCTGCCTTTCTATCACAAAGCACCTTTCACATGTCCCAGTCTGGGATGCTTCGTGCTGACTTGATGTCTTGCAATATCTTGCAAACCTAGTTTCGAGGTACTGTATTCCCTGCCAAGCTTGTCACACTTTTTTTTCGTGCCCCCTACAGTACGTCCTCTTCTTCCTGTGTTCCTGTGATGTGTCCGGCTGCTGGGTCAGTGCCCTGTTGCCTCATATATACTTTTTCCATGCTTCCTCTCGTCCGTGCTTCCTTCACTGCCAAAGACAAGAGGTCGTTTCTTTCCGTGATTGAGGGCCAACTCTGAGTTTGGATGCTGAAGCGCACCAACTCCCCATGCGCCGGCCATTTGATGGATCAAACATTACCAATGAAGAGCAGTGCAGGGCGGGTAGTGGAGTTACTGAGGTTGACTTGGATTCACTTTGATTATCACTTCGATCAACCTATAATTACTCAATGATGCTCAATGCAACTTGACTTAGCGTAGCTCATCACACTTCAGTAGCTTGCGCAGCTTGCGCCAAGTCCGCTGAGCTACTGAGGGTCTGTCTCAGTAGCACGAGGCATGCCAGTCTCTGCAGCGCCTCACTGCCTGGAGAGTTCTGGAGAGGATGAAGATGGATGAAGTACGCGCAACCAAATCCGATCCGAAATCCAGCCTCTGTGCCAAGCCATGATGTCAACAATCAGCTGGATCAAATGCCCTGCAGTTCTCACACGTGGACAAGGTGGACATAGGTGGACAAGGTCACCATCTCTCAACATTTTTCAACCTTGAAACTGATGCGCTTGATGCGAATAGTTGGCCTTCCAAACTGGTCTGTGGCACAGGAAATGCAAATGATGGCACTCGTGAAGGGGTTCCGGAACATTATTGGAACACTCCCACACATATATTCCGAAATGCTCCGAATATGTCTGAATACTTTGTCAGCTCATGCCAGCAGCAAGAACAGGTCTGATTTGTCTAGACTGCATGGGGTTGCTGCTTGATACTGCTTGGCAAGCGGCATTCCTTGCCGGTGGGCAGCACTGTGTCACTTCTAAACGGACCCCGCGCCTTCAATGAACATGGCTTTAATGTCTGCGCCTCAGAATCTGCAAAGGGTCTCCACACCCCGCAGCTTGAGACAACAACCCAAAGAACAAGGGCACTTGGAAGGGAAATTCTTGAAATTTAGAACCAAAAAGCACCAAGACCACCACATTACTACACAATGCTAGCTCCTCATCAAACGCATGCAGCAAATGTTTTGAGTGAGCAACTTCTGCTTGCAAGCTTTGCAGCTGCCACGCACGATCTTTCTTGCACCTTGGCATTGACAAACAAATACACATATGCAAATGCAAAACGTGAACATTTACAGCAGATGAAGCGTAGATCTGGCGACTGTGCCAAATGCATAGGGAAAGGATGCATTGTTTGTAGCAATATGTCACCATGTACAGCCTAACTTGTCTACGGTATCTACAGGGATCTGAAGGAATACTTGCACTCTTAGCACTTTCCAGAAAATAGTCCCGAGACGATTAAATTAGATCTATCAGATGCGGGTTTGTGGGGAAGGCTTCTGTGAACGTGCGAAACTATTACTTCTGCCCTAAGCACAGCGCCGACAGATTTTGTGCGTGATGTTCAAACACCTGCGGATGTTGCTTTGCATTGCCTATTGCAGATTCTTAAAAAGTATTCTAATTTCAGATTCGATCAATGTTGAAACAAGGGGAAGGATTGGGCGCACCATTGATTGATAAAATGATATAAAATGATACGAGAAGGGATGGAACAGGGTAGTCGCACTACCAGCCCGTATGATCCGTATGTCTGCAAATACAATCGAAGGAACCGAAAGTGTGATATCTACAAGGTGGATCAAGATGGGTCGCAAAAGTTCGTACGGAATGACTTGCCACCACACTTGAAAATGTCTGAGCCTGCACCCCACCCAAAAGTGCACCTTGAGGAGGGATTCCACACCTGTGCCAATGTCATTGTAGATGCTGGAGATTTTGTTCAAAATGCATCTGTGAGTTCTGTGAGAACCATCAGCTCCACGATGCACCACGAATTCACCAAATTAGACATAATTAAACTATGTTGCATCCTCTTGGTTGCATCTTTGCCTGTGCTAGCGGAGTAAGTCTGCAAAGGCCTACGTCTGCACATCTTGTGTCATGAGCCCATCTTTTAAATGTTTTAAATGATGTAAAAGGCTTTCCTACAATTGCATATCATTGCACCATATTGTACCCAATTTTCGTATGTTACAAAAAAGGGCGAATTTGAGCTTACAACATCTTACAACGTCTTACAACGTCTTACAACTACCTCAGACTTTAGACGCTTTAGAGCCTGCGGTCTGCTTCCTTGCAGCCTTTGTTGGATTCACTCTCGATGCTTCACGCTTTCACCTCTTGTATCCTCTTGCCTCATTTGCCTCCTACAATACAGTGGATCGGGTATCGCCATGTCGTGTCCAGCCACTAGAGGGCAGCAACTTGACACCGATTTTTTTCAGAATCTTACGAATTCTTACAGAAGAGCACGCTTCCAACCTAGGTTCATTACTGTGTCTTGCTGCAATATATTTGCAAGAATCGCAGTGGTGCTGTCTAGTGTTGAGGCATTCGGCATGTTCTTCACGAACTTAAGGCAATGCAAGCCTGAAGTTAACCAACCAGCGGAAACACACGTCGTGGTGGAAGTGAGTTGGGGCGACTGATGGTAAGAATCACTGTTTTGATTCTCTTTTGCTTGTAAGTTTGCACCTCCGAAAACAATAGCGTCTTCAATATTGTCGTGTTCGCCTTGGCAGTGGCCATGTGGCCATGTTGGCTTGCCACAACCAGGGCTGTGCGACTTGGCTACAAGAGCAATCAAAAGCAAGGATCTTGAGATGCACTACTTGGATAAACTCAATGTATCTTAATGCAACGCAGTGCACACAATCCTCCGCTATCCGATTCTAAGATTTGGACAGTCACGCGTTTGGAGTTCCATCAAATCACAGCCAAAGACCTCGAGCCATCCAGCTTGGGGATCCTTCGGGTGGGCTGGGTCTGGCCGTCGATTTCACGTGGACTTTCACACAGGGTGCGCAGTATGAAGAAAAACCCGGTTCACTGTCACTGCGTTTCACTGCTCTTCCCTGATGGATTCCCATTGGATTATGGATTCATCGTCATAATCATTATGACAATGAATCCTTCATAGGTTTCATATAGTATCATTCAGAATCATTCACTCTCTGCAGGTTGAGGGAAACAATAGGGAAACAATGGGGCCCACTTTGACCGGCTGCGCTCCCAGGATCATGTAATGAACCAGCTTATGACATCTTATGACAAAGTTCCGAGACATATAAAAGCGAGAACCCAAATTCCTCTGAGCTTCACAATGCATTGCATCCTCTCAGGCTGGGGGCCCGCACCTGAAGGGTTGGATGATCTCGATGCGCCTCCCGAGTTGCTTAGGGCGTAGGACTTGGACTAACTTCCTCCCTCCCTCTCCCTCTCTCCCCTTCCCTCTCTCTCTCTTTTCACAATGGCAAGCACTTCTGGGATGCTTCTAAACTCTACGCGCGACGCGCACACACCTATGTGTATATATATATATATGATGCGTACATATCTATATGTACATCATACTATGATTATATATATATATATGTATGTATATGTTTGTGCGTGTGTCTACATAAGATAGCACTCATTATCAAAAAGCAGTATCAATTCAATTGAACAACATGGGCACTTGCCAGCTCCCTGACACTTCTTGACATTTCCCGACCAACAATGGGACTGCCCAATAAATATGTTTCAAGCTGCTGCTTAGTCTCAGTATGGGCAAAAACTGCAGCATGCGACGTGGCCTTGGCATTTAATATCGTCAGGATCTCTTTGCTGATGAGTCTTTGGCATTGGCTCTCTGAACATCTCAAAACTCTAAACCAACTGATAGCAGCTCCTCAACCTTTTTGCAACAGCCGCTGAACAAATATGCTCAAAAAGGCAACACTTGTCAATAGCTTTGAATCGCCACAAGAACGCACGCCCACGAATCACCTGATCTAATCTTTGCAGCTCAGGATGCTGCAAATTGCTGCATATTTCTTCCCGGCCCGTGCCACTGCCCTGCCTTGACTTCAGCCATGATCTCCTTCCAGGTGCCTCGCATTGTCATGCGATGCCTGCTTCGGCCTCAGCGTTTCTTGATCTTGAATCCACGCAGGACATAGCCACATTATGTTACAACCTGTGGGCAACGCATTGGGCGAAACCATGCAAGACCTACAAATCCTACCAGGTCCTACCAGTACAAAGGACTGTCTGGGGTTTCACGCTTGCACCGAAGCGGGAAAAAAACATGGAAAAACTCTGCAAATCATATCTAATCACAACATGTCACAACGTTGAGGCATACGTCCGCGCGCACACACGCACACCGACTCACACTGCTGCACGCCAGAAGGGACTTCCAAACTATCTAGAATGAAATTGGAGAAGCCTTGCTACGTCCAGCATCGCAAACAAGATACAAAACCTAGTTGCTGGGACATCCAGATGCTCCAGTGTTAAACGGTATGGCTGGCAGCGTGCCTTTTTCTACTCTTGACATTTCTGGACAATCCCAATCCAAAGTTTCACATGCGCTCATGTGTTCTCCACATACAGGATCAAAATTCGAAAATGTTGGTATGTTTGGTGAAATAGGTCACAGAATCTTGCTCTTTGACAGTCTGCGGCAAGTGTAGCAACTGCAAAACAGGAACTGCAATCTGCAATCACTGAAATCCCTCAAAAACTCAGGATGGGACGATTTGCTGCCAACTCTCGGTAAGCCACCAAAATCACCTCCTTGGAAAGCGACATACAGCAACAACCAGCATGTTGGGTCTACCGAAATCTATGGCCATGGGGCCATGAGTATGTTTGCTACTATTTATTTGGTCAAGTCCCAACTAGAAATCGCAGCTTTCTTTGCTTGCGAGGCTTGTGGCATTTTAAAGTCCGGGAGGAGCTGCCCCCATCTGCCCATGATGCCCATGTAAATCAGGTAAGATCAGGTACTCTCATGCGCATCTTCTTCGTTTTGTGCACTCTATCACAGATTGTCATTGCAATCAAGGGTTCTGAAATTTGCACGACAGCCCATCCTGGATCTCCGCGTCTGCCGAGAAGATGGCAAGGGACTTCATCAAGAGTTCGACCACTCCCTGTGCCGTGCTCCTGGGTGGCACAATGCGCCAACATGCGCCAACGGGATCAAGAAATTGCCAAAAGCGAAGCTTTAAGGGTTTTCAAATGCTTTTTCAATTGTTTTCAATTAACGAGTGCTGTGATTCAATCCCACTCCAAGGTTGATGGACCCAGGTCTGTTCAGGCCCATCCATGTCCGACATGTCCGAGTGCTCAAATCCACAGAAGCTCTGATCTTTTGGCGCAAGACGATGCCAAACATTCCGAAACTACGGCATAGCAGCCATGAATAGCTACGGGCATCAGGGTTGGCCATGAAATGCCATGAGACGCCACAAAATGTCATAAACGTCATGAAGAAGATTCATGAAGTGACATTGGAACATATTAGAACTGTCAGTCAATTTGGTCTCAGTGATCGCGGTATGTCGCAATCTGCGAAAGCCATTGCCATTGCCCAACCCCGATTTTCTTGCAAAGTGTTGGTGATGGCATGGAGGCAGAGCCCCCACTGAAGTTCAATTGAAGGACAAGACAAAACATTGGATGATCCCTGATGATCCGATTGAATGTACTCTCTTAGTCATTGATCTTTGTTGGCTTTGAGGGCCTCGCAAGGCCCTTGTCTCTCGCTACTGCTGCGAGAGCCTTTGAGAGCACCTGGACATGGCATGCCATTTAGCATCCATGAAAAGTTGACAAAGGCACGGAGTTGCCATTCGGCAACTGCCATTCCGCAAGTTAAGGTACTGATGCCCTTTTGTTGCAGCCATCTGGCCATCTGCGAACGCAAGTGTGACATAGTGTGAATGCAATGCTGTAAAATGTAGATGCCATCTTCCTGTGAGATTCTTGGCCTCATCAAAAGGGTTTGAGTACAAAGATTCGAAGACTTGTTGAAGTGCAAGAAAACTTCGGCCTTCGTTTGAATTAGTGGGGTCATTACAACATGCATCCGATGCATCCTGCTCTCACTAGTAGCCTCGCCTGGAGCCACGCGGGAATCCACCGGCTCCAGCATCCAATGAGAGCGTCACCTCTGTCTTCCCAATCCTAACTTGTGATTCGGTCACATATTCGAAAGATGCTAATGCATCCTGTGAAGCATCACCAATCCAAAAGAGAGGTGCTGGAATTACTGTGCTGTGTCCATGGTGTTTGCAGAAGTCAGGAAATTTGCTTGTCACCGTCTGCAGCAGCTGTGAAGACAATTCACAGGCATGCAGAAAGTTCTCTTGGTTCCGGGTGTCAGAAGTCACCTTAACTTGCGCTGCCATGGACACCCAACAAGGGAGTGAAAGCACTATTACATCTTTTTGGTGGGGGTTTTGGTGGGGGGATGGCATGTGTACGTACATGCATAATATATATATATATACACATGCAATACAGTATGTAGATATCTGTGTGTGTGTGCACGCTGTACACAAACCCAAAAACATACATGGGTTTCGTTGTTTTTGTGTTTTTTGCAGGACACCCTGAGCGCCAATGCATTTGCTGCCGGACCCTGTCCGCCAGGTAGATGACAGCAACTTCATTGGGAAGATTTGGAAGCTAAGCCCTGGAAATGACACATATGAAACAACATACAATCAACGACATACAACGACTACATGTTGACACCAAGGTATACAAAGGCAGACATATACAGGTTCATGGAAACACCAGCGCCAATCACACAATAAAATGCATGATAATGCTAGCATAAAGCATCCATTGCTAGGGTGGACCCCTAGGAATAAACAATAAAATAAGTATAATAAACTTCTAACAATACGGTAAGAGTCAGTAAAACATAGAAAGGCCTAATCAGGGTCGACTTCGCGGCGCCAACTTTCAGAACGGGTTTATTGGGGTTTGCAAGACTGTTCTTTTTGAGGTGTCTGGCGCGGAACGGTGCGGGGATTAAATGAGATTATTGCATTACATGAGACTATTTGGCTGACCATAGCTGACCCACTATGTAAATGATAAGTGTTTTAAAAAATCAATCAAATACCAATGACTGTGATTGACTCAGCAAATCATCTGATTCCAAAATATAGGTTCAAACATTCTCAACTTGAACTGCAAATTGAGATTTGCATCATCTAGAATGTCTACCATTGTCTATCAATGTCTATTACATATGTATGATTATGTAATTATTGTATCATAATGGTATGTCATGGTACGACCGCAGAAGTCTCTCCACTGAGGATTGCACAGCCAGCATCAAAGGCACTGGGGCCTCACCACGTTCTCCCTCGTTATGTCCGCTACCACGCCCTCTCAAACGGATCTTTGCTCCTCAACGACCCAGGATATCCGTCAAAGGCAATTTGTGCATACTTTCATAAGCACACGGGCAGGGCCATCAAACAACAGGCATTAATGCCAAGGTTAAGCACTTGCTTGCTTTGATATACTTTGATGCCTCTTCTGTGTGAGAGTCTTCTCAAGTCTGCTGGATGGTCTAGCACTGACATGTGAGCATGAAGTTTGTGTGCGCAGGAAGAGAACCAATTATTGTTGGAGGTGCACTTGCTTGGCTGCACGACTTGCTGGAAGTGGTGCTTTGGCCTTCGGACTTGAGACGGAGACGTAAAGATTATCATGAGAATCACGCATATACATATCATATATATATATATAGAATTATATAATATTATATAGATATATTCATGCAATCAATTGCGAACACATGTATGACTATAGCATACTAGAGCTATAGCTTTGACAAAATGCAATATGACACGATATGACGTGTCAGGCCGATATATGCAGCTGCTGTGATCTGATATTTTAAACCTCGAAGAGAGGGACTCCTCAAAGTTGTGCCTGTGCTGTGTCAGATTGGTGCGGTACTTGGACGATGGAGTGAAATGGAGCACAATGAAGATTCAATGAAGTACAATGGAGCACAAGATAGCACAATGGAGCAGAATGGACTACTACGGTGCATACAAACACACAGCAGAGATCGGAGCATTCCACGTTTGCGTAGGCCTCATTCTGATCATTCTGAACATGTAGATTTATGATAAATTTGTTTGAATGTTCATTCAATCTCATGGTTGATATTTCAACGCGTATATATAAATCTCTTTTCTTGCCTTCTTCTGAACGAGCAAACACTGAAGGCAAGGAGCGCCGCCACAGGAGACGACAACATAAAATGAATGAAAAAAATAATG
Organism: Symbiodinium sp. clade C Y103; assembly: GCA_003297045.1. Classification (NCBI taxonomy): domain Eukaryota; class Dinophyceae; order Suessiales; family Symbiodiniaceae; genus Cladocopium; species Cladocopium sp. clade C. The sequence goes on along the minus strand of BGPT01001389.1, from coordinate 75,682 downwards.
CGGACGCTTTCTTGTAATTACTCGCCAAATGCTTTCCCATGCTTCCCTGAAGAGAAATGAGAAATATTGAGAGACAGGAAATATCTTGAAATGTCAAATGTACAGCACTCATGTCAGTGTCCAAAGTCCCCCACGGTCCTGTCTTCTCGTAGATGCGCTTGGTATTGGCACCGCCGTGTCCAATGATCTTCTTGTTCACATCAAATCCACTGCGAAGCATGGTAGGCTCCAAGTAGAAATGGGACCAAACTTTGGAGACATTCTTTTTCTTCTTCTTCTCAGACTTCTCTTTGTCTCTACCGTCCTTGCCCTCTTCCTGGACCTCGTATGCCTCGTGTGCCTCGTGAGCCTCATGTGCCTCCGACTCATATGCCTCGTGCAGCTTCTGGATCTGGCTCTCACCAAAAGCTTTGCCAATTTTGCCATCTTGTGCAGCATGTTCTGCAGCACGTTGTGCAGGTTCTGGATCGCCTTGTGTGGCCTCCATCTGCCCCACCTCGGCAACGGCAGAAAGGTTTGCTCTGTCTGCTTTGCTTGCTCACAAGAAATGCGCGATTCGCAGATCTTAGGAGGGTATGTAACTGCATGTGCTGGAGGTGAAATATGGCTCTGCGTCTCTATGACAATCTGATCTACGATCCAACCCCACATAAGTTGGTAGGATGGCAATGGGGTGCTCTAGCATCTAAAACAAATGCACTTGCGGCAGGATACTTGGCCAAAACCCTCTTTGTATAATTGTATATTAATCTGCAGGGAAGCACGGCAGCGGATTGCTGGCTCAGCCTTGGCATAGCCCAGAATGATTCTTGCCCCATTACATAGCTTGACATGTCTGTATTGCCCCCGTTTCTTGTGGACAGTAAGCCCATACAAATGACAGGTCAGCCAGCAATCAAAGACTCACCGTGCTTTCCCCTTTCCCTATGACAGAATGTTCTGTGCCTTGGAAGGGCATCCAAACATCGATGACACAAAACCTCCATGGCCGGCAAACAATTATATCTCCGACAAGACACTTGTGCCAAAAACTCATTGGCTGGTGGGATAGTGCTCAGGACAGGGGGTGCCCATGGAACACTTGGTACATTCGGCATCGGCATCACCGATGGGAAAGTTGTGGCTGCAGCCATTGCACTGAGATTGGCACCCAAGGTGTCATGAATTCTTGATGGTGACAATGGCGACTGTGCATTGGGTGCATTGAGCAAATGTCCAAATGGCGCATTGGTTACGTTGGGCATTGCCAGAGCGGACAAGAGCTGGGCCTCGTGGCTGTTCATTTGGTCTGGCCAAAGCTCCAAGGTCATAGGCATCGTGTTTGGTGGCACGACATCCGTAAAGTCTGCTTCGCAGGCTGGGACCTCTGGGACTTGGTACCGCAAAGAGCATGGTGGTGACAGGGTCTGCAAGGTGTTCGGCAAGGACTGCAAGGTGTGCATCAGCTCTGGGTCAGTACCCAGGCACAACTCAGACTGCGTGGCACTGGCAGTCGCACTCCCTGAGATGCTGGCTGAACTGCTTGACAATGCATCATTTCTGCTCCTGAACTCGGGACAGGTCTGCGCTTCAGCAAGGGTGGACTCATTGGAAGACTGCTCACGGACAACATCATCCAAGAAGGTGTTTTTGACCTCAGCGACGGATTGACTGCAGCATACTGCAGCCAGCCGTGGTCTTTACAGAGTCTCAATGTGAGATTATGCGATGCCAATGCAACATGTTGCCGAACATGTTGCAACATACATCAACAAACCTTCAAAACTTCAGCAATTGCTCCAAGATGCCTTCAATTGCCGTCCACACAGCATGGTAAAAATGTCATGAGGACTGGCAGGGGGATTTTGTGCCCTCGACGATGTTCTGGACATGATCTGCTACGGGAGGAAAGAGCGGATCGGATCAGTCCAAAAAAAAGATCTCAAACGGCGATGCCACACACACAGATTTGGAGGAGTCAAAGGCACACGCAGGTCTGCTTTATTCTGCTTTTCATCAATGCTGGGCTACTTGACCTTACAAGCAAGAAAGTGAAATGAAAACACTCCTCCCACAGAAGTCATGCCGTGAGAAATTATCACAGAAAGATGAACAAATGATGAACACTTCCGGCATGAACATACGGTATGCACTGAACACTGTGCCTGAAACACTTCCATACTGACACCCAAACCTCGTGGGAACATCTGCAGAGTGTCGCCGAAGCTCCTTCGGTCTGCAATCAATCAGACACATGAAGCCACATACCAAGACAGTCCGTCGACTCATTTGAGCCGGACATTCAAACATATGTTATATATATATATATATTACATCATATTCCAACTCTTTGACATGCAGGTCCTGTCCCACCTTCAAAGCTCTTCGTTTGAGGAATTCCGTCTGATCATGGGAATCATGGATTGAATGATGGATTGGCTTCATCCAGGTTTTCTAGTCGCTAGAAAAAGGTTCACATGTTGTTCACACTTGTTCACCCTGTCCTGGAGCAAAGTCTCCACCTCATGGCTGGAGAAAATTGAATTTCAAGGGAATGAATGAAAAACATGACCAGTGCACAAGCATATATACTGAGCATACGACAACAAGAATTATACAAATGCAGAGTACATATACGCAATGATGATATCTCTTTCTCCTTGTCTCTGTGTGTGTCAGCTTACATCACCGTGGTTCTTGTGCTGCATTGAATTTGAACATAAAACAAATCAAATGCTGCATACTCTATATGGTCCTTGCGGTACGGGTGATCAAAACGGGGGTACCAATGCACCCACGGACCGAATTGGTGAATTTTTAGTATGAAACCATTCACTGTGTGGGGTCAATAATTTTGACCCGTATGATGCCCATATGCAAGAGCTGCAAAGTGTATGTCATGAACGCATATAAAAGCGCCACTCAAGTGAAATGGACTGTCTCTAGTCTCTAGCAATAAAAAAGAAACGAAACGACAGATGCGTCACGCCAGGACAAAAAAAGAGAGCAAAGATCAAAGATCAAAAAATCCGGGCTCGCCGGGCTCGCCCCCTGTCCACATTTTTCAAACTGCATGTGCATGGTGAAAGTACAAATCAAATTGCATGGAGTAGATATGTGGTTCATGTCTATTTGGTCACTGCATGGTCACGGCCACATGGACAAGCGTGTCAGTTCCAATGCCTGTGTATGATACTGTATGATGTGTATGAGTTGTGCATGTGTATGCATGGATGTATATCTACGTATGTCTGTGTATGCGTGCATTCCTGGGAAAGTAATTATATCCGTATGCAAATGCATGCCCATCTCGCGGAAGTGTCTGGTTCGTTCGTTGGATACGGGGCCACCAATGTTCTACCTTGTCACTGATAACCTGTGAAGCAAGTGGCCAATGGCCAAACGAATGCTATAAAGTGCGATAAACGTGCTATTGACATGTCAAACAAGATTGGTTTGTAACGATGTCATGCCTAATAAAGACCGGCTTCCCGACTTACTAATTTCATCATGTTACATGTTTCATCAATGTCGACGTCATGGAAAGCAGTGACTTGCCGCGACTGTAACGAAGACTTGGGCGCATTGATTGGGCGCAATGCAAAATACTGAAGAAGTCAAAGAGTTTCAGGGAGCAATCCAAAATCATCCAAAATCCATCTAGAAAGGATGATGCTCGGTGCTCTGCGGTTCTGCGGCTCCAGGCTCTCAAACCCTCAGCAAAGCCTTCCAAATTCGTGATTGCATCCTGCCAAGGAGAACAGAGGCACTGAAATCAGGAACCCTGTGGCCTATGGCTTCACAGGTCGCCACAGGTTGCAACAATCTTACATTAGAACATCTTGGACATATATGCCATATTATGCCATAGCATAGCATCATTAAAGCTGAACCATTTGCATCCTGGCAGTCACCAATAAAAAGCAACATGCTCCTTCTTTTGAAGAACACCTTCTGTCCACGATTTCTTGACAATCATGCCATGCAATGCCATGCAGTCTGCCGTGATATGCTCCCCTTACCAGAGCGCTTACCCGCCCACTACAGTCAGTCACAACGTTTTACACATATTTCAGATGTCATGATATGTCATAATATTTCCACAATGTATTCCAGATATTTCAGCCTCTCTGCTCCCATCCCACTGCCCAGCCTCCACATTACGGGACAGGGTACTCTCACTGCCAGAGAGATCACCACCAACTCGGAATGAACATGGCACCAGCTGGTACGAGTACCAGTATAAAACTAATGGAAAGCAAATGATCCGGATTGTTCCGAGTACTTGTTATAAAAACTCAGTGGTAGAAATATCGTTAAATATCCTCAAAGTCTGACCGCATCATGTCAGGTGCTGAGTAGAATGTGCACATATGGGCAGGCAGTGTGTGTTTGAACACTCGCAGTCTTGAAAGAATTCCCTTGGATTTTGTAGCCTGTTGCCATGTGCAGACACTCAGAAGTCCTTCGCAAGCTGCAAAAGGATGAGTTTTTAAAGACAGGTTGCGTGCATTCTCTTGCATATACAGTACATATCCTGGCATGCAGTAGCAACGCTTTCCATGATGCGTGTCGTGTCATATATTGAGCATCACACGCACCAAGCTGCGAAGTAGTTTCGCGCTGGAATAGAGCACTCCTCTGTGCTCCGGATAATTCCTGCAAGGCGCCAGTTTGTGGCCAGCCACAGGCTGATAGATTGGATGATAGTTCAGAATCAACTTCAGATCCAGAACTGCCAGAGCTAATCCACTTTTATTTTGCCCCTTCCATGCTTCAGGTCAGTGGGAACGTCGATTTGGACCCGATAGATTTGGACCCGACTTCGCTGTGAAGGTGACAATGTATTGATATGTATTGTAACAGAGGAGATTATCATAGCTCATCATGATTGTAAAATATCTCTCTCCAATATAGTATGACAGTATAACAATATCATATGTGATTTATCGAGACCTTCTTACCAATTAGACAGATCTAGGAACCACCGGTCTAGTCAGCTCACCTCAAGGCTTCAATGATCAATTCGACTGCCCCATAGCTGGTTGCCATCTGGACCAAAGCGCTGGAACCTTGGCAAGGAGTTGAAACATGTTGACCTCACGTCAAACGAACCCTGACATGATCTGACATGCCTTGCATATCCTTGCATTGTGCCTTGCCTTATGACTTGCATTATGCCTTGCCTTTTGATTTGCCTTGACACCACAGTTTGGCAAAAGCCCCTCAGCTAACGGTGTCACCTGGCACTGGTTGGCATAGATTGTGGAGCAGGTCAAACGTGTCCACCTGTTTTGCGAATGCTGCGCTCGGCCAGGGCTGCAGGGTACAAGTACTGCGCTTAGCCGCTTAGCCGAAACGACATGTGCAGTCCACGGCTATGAAATATCAGTCATGAAAATCCATGAAATATCATGAAATTTATCATGCCAGTATCATCCTCGTCACTCATAAATCAGTCTCATCCTCGAAATGTTCTGGTTAAAGAGGTTTTTAAGGGCAAATAATGTGATCGCAGAGATACTGAACAAAGAACGTTAAAGAACGTTGATGAACCTGCACTTGGGGATCCGAGGCATGCAATCGCGCAGATTGCGTAGCTACGAGAATACCTGGAGCAATCTTTTTCGGGATGGAGGCTCAGATAGAGCCAGCTGTGACTTGCCACAAAATGCAGCAAATGTGAGTCACTGGTCACCATAAGAAGCCTTTCAAAGCAAGTCAAGAGTCAAGAGTATTCAAAAGCAACATTACTTTTGCATACCTTTGCCCAACTTGACGAGTGTGTGTGTGTGTGTCATCAGAAGTCAAAAGTTGACATTTCATTCCAGCATAGTCAAGCAGGCTGAATACAAGCGACAAACGCATGTTCAGTGATCCGATGCATGAACCTCCCGCAGAAAGCAGTGCAAAAGTATTTGAGTACTGTGACAAAACCCATGCTTGATCATCTTGATCATGACCTAGAAGAAGCGTACAGCGAGACCACCAAAATGAATCTTTCACGCGAAAGCAACAATAATTGAAGGACGAAGGATATCGAAAGATGACGAAAGATGACACCAGGCACATGCCTGGCCAACCGGAATCACATAATGGCTGAGTCTGTCTGTCGAGACAATTTTTGGAATTCAATCGACAAATGACAGCCTTAGACCGAAGTGCCGGCGTGCACATGATCATGGTGTCACTCAGCCAATCCCACCAGGCCACAAAGTGAAACCAAACAGCTGTATCAAGATAGTTATATGATGTAAGGGAAGACAAGCGTACACTGCAGTCATCTCTGTGCTGCTTTGGCGCTTCTCAAAACGCAAAAAACAACCCATTTTAATTGGAACGAACCGAACCGAACCGAGAAATGCCAGGAACCACACGAACCGAAACCGCCCATGAACCGAACCAGCCCCACAACAAATATAATATATACAAATATAATAGTAAAAACCGAAACCGAACCGAACCGAAACCACACTGATATGCTGCCCATTGCTGCCCGAAACCTGGCCTCCTTCCTCCAGAATGTCGGCCTGGCGTGAGCGCATTTGATTTGCAGCTCGGAAGGGCGATTGCGTTTTGTGTTGCTTTGTGCTGGCAACTGGAAAGGAACTGCGAGCCCCAACCTTTGCAGCCCAACATAATTTGACAACAACTAGTACAAGGAGAAAAAACGAGGCAAAAAAGCGGCAACATAGTTAGCGGGTGAATCCAGTCGTACAGTTTTCGAATCAAATGCAGCTGCGAGACAAGAATCAAGCATAGATGAGCCACACCACGTAACAAAGGAAAACAAGACTGTCACTGCAAACATGCTCTTGATGATGTTTGCATGATGGCCTCCACGTTTCAAAGGGGCATGAGAACAGCAAGCCATGCTAGGCTTACGCCATCAGTTGCAAGAAACTCATGTGAAAAAGAGGGAGTGTTCCCGCAAATCCCGCTGGCAAACCACCATCGCAAATGTCAATCAATCACATGCAGGCGTAACCCATCACTGTGTCAGTTTCCAAAGTGATTCGGACTTTTGATGGCAGGGCAGCCCACAAGTGACATGAACTGCCCTCTCCTCGTTTCCATCTGCAGCAATGTGAGCCAACAGCGCACAAGTTGCCTCAACCACAGCTACAGTATATCCTGTGAAATACCGTGAATGGAAGGCACAGAGCCCCGGAGCAGGTTGTGAAATCCACTGGCATCTGCCAACAGGTTATTGGATTGAGTGCATGCATGGTTGAGCTCCAAAACTGATGCTGTCAGAATTATTTCCTGCCATTTCCTGCCGAAAAGCACTTGCATATATATATATATACCAGGACCAGCACCACCAGGGAAAAAACGTTGTAAGAAAGCTGTGAAAAAATGAAAGATATTTCCATTCCAGAGAAAGAATCAAGGGAAAAGCTTGTCAAGAGAAACAGGAAGGAACAGGTGTCAAGAGAAAGTGGTGTCAAAAGTTGACAAAAGAAAGAAGCGTTGAGGCAACAAAATGTGGAGAGAAAGAAATCGCAAGACCATCAGGTTCCGAAAGAAAGAGATGTCAAGAGCACGAAGCGTCAAGAGCAAACCGTGTCAAGAGAAAGGTATCCAAAGAAAAGGAAATGTTGAGAGAGAAGGATGCCAAGAGAAAGGCTTGCCAGGAGAAAGGACAGTCAAGAGAAAGAAGTGTCAAGAGTAAGAGGTGTCAAGAGATCAAGAGCAAGAGGTGTTGCAAGAAAGAGATGGACAGAAAAAATGCTGAGACATAAGGATGCCAAGAGAATGACTCGTAAAAATAATCAAATGCCGAGAGAACAAATATAGCGATGTAGAGACAAAGAGATGTCAAGTGACACTGTGTTGGTGACTGCAAGTGATTGGTTCAAAGCTTTGCAGACTCAACAACTACCCCCTGACCAAGGGTGTTACCTCTTGGCTTTGAAACACCGCCCTAAGTCCCTAACTCGTATATGCAGTTTATCAAAGGGACCCAAAGCTGTTCTCACCCTCTCCAGGTGCTCCGTTTAGCAGGTCTTGCGCATTTTAGCCGAGCTTAGCTGGTCTCTCTCTCTCTCTCTCTCAAAATTTCAAACACCTCTGAATCATCGTGCTGAGGCAATCGCAGAATGCAAAGCGCTTGCAACTTTCCCATGAGGGTGGAGCAAAGCTCGGAAAAGCCTTGGCCACTATGGCCGCTATGGCCGCTATGGCCGCTATGGTAGGTGGAGCTTGCAGAATTCATGATATTCAAAAGATGTTCATGTTTCTTGCGCTTGGTACCACGCCAGACTTTTGCTACAAACATGTTGCGAGCGAACAATGTTTTCAATGTCTGAGGTCCCCGCAGCTGGACACCACGCAAGGGTGGCTGATCTGGCGTGTCACTAGCCTGCCCCAACTTCTGGGCTGTCATACTTCTTAGAAGAAGCAATTCGAGAAAACATCAACACATTTCAACACAAGACTAAGAAAGAGGGACAAAACGTGCCGGACGCTGCAATCACTGTGCAATGACAGCAGCCCTGGATTCATCAAGAAAGACGCTTGTGTTGGTCCCTACCCCTTCTTTGGGATTCATTAAATTACTGTGAATCCTTGTCCCTCATAACATCTTGTAACTACCAGACTCTCGCTTTGAATTGTCTCCGTACATGCCCTTGTATATGTACAGGATTGTACAAGCCAGTACAACCAAGTGCTAGGTGCAAGACTGACAAAACAGGAGCCAGGACACAAGTATTCACTTTCTACAAGAAATCGAGGGCTGGCTCCATACACCCATGGCTGGGAATGGCCTCATGCCACTTCTCCCAAAATGTCTCAGAACTTTCCCCCAAATCTGGGGATGGCACCAGCAACTCGCTGTTTCTCTTCGAGTCATGCTGGAGCTCGTTGTTTGCAGAGCAGTCTTCCTGCACATGCAGGCGACTGGATCATATCGAATTTCTCTGGAATGTTTGGATGGATGGTCATTATTGCGTGTCATTGCAGGACCCACAGACCTAAAAAGGGATGGAGGTTCTGGAACAAGTGTTGGCTGTTGGCCAAATTGGCATAGATTGGCCAGATTGTTGAAAAATGTTGACAGCAAAGCGGCCACTGCACCCAGGCTAGGTGCATTGAAGTGAAGCCGTGCCTCCGTAAGATGCATTCTCAAGCAAATCCGTTCTCCGTTGCTCTTACAAGACTCTCATGTCGCTCATGGGATTGTTATGGCTGCTTAAGTTTCACTTTAGGTTGCTTTGCTTTGTTAGTTGGATCATGTTGGATCTATTTGGCATCGCAGTGTGATGCATTGCGGAAACAAGTGCGTCGGTCGAGTCTCCTCTGGTAGTCCAAAACCTTTTCTGCCCCAGAGTGTCCATAGCTCCACCTGAACAGACGTTTCTTCTGCAACCATAACAAGAAGATTCAAGAAGCATCTGATGCATCCGACTGAGAAGTCAGAAAGATTCAGAAAGTAGATAGAAAATGAATGAAAAAAAAATGAAAATGATGAAAGTAGAATCATGAGAGTCTGTGTCGAACTCGTCTTTCAAAGTGCGAACCTTCTTTCCACGTAGACCGTCATCTGGGATGAATGACGGAGCTTCTTTGGACGACACAGCTTCGCCTGAGCTGTGTCAGAATTTTTGCTGGGCTATTATTACATAATTATACTAATATTGTATCTGTATTATGTTCGATCATTGTCCTGTAAGCTGTGCCCCTGCATCAAAGTGCGTTGAACCCTATCAAAACATATCGAAACACTGCATCCTTTTCGCTTTCCCAGTCAATTCCTCACATGTGAGGGCTTCGAGCTGCAGACTGGGATCCTTGGGCAAACCTTACTCCGGGACACAATCAGGTGAAGGGTAAACGCTCCGAGACTATGCAAACAAAATCAATGACCAAAGGCAATGAGCCAAACACATCCAAACACTTTGACTGCACCCCATGACATCTTTTGACATCGCTACAGCCGCTACAGGAAACGGATGAAGGCACTTGAAGGCACGCCAACATTGCCCCGGACATCCCTGGACACACTTCCATGCATGGAACTCCGCACTCCACCATGCCCGAAAAGTCACACAAACGTCTTACGCCCATGGAACGCGGATGATTTGTTATTTAAACTTGTGGAATAACAATTCCAGAGCGTGCAAGACTTCCTACACTCCGCGTGTCGGTCAGTTGATTCATTCACTGGTGCAATTTAGAGCCAGAAGTCTTCAACACGATGGCTGCAGCCACCTGGAGTGCTTTCCATTTTTCCCAACCGACATCCCTGTTTGTCTCTAATATCTTGTTCCCCACATGGCAGAGTGAACTAAGTGGCACACCATAGTCCACCACCTTTTTCCTGCAAAATTTTGCATCCAGATTTGCATCTGAAAAACTGCACATCAATTCAACAAAAGCAAATCATCATCTCACTTGGCGCCTGCACATCCGGTCTTGTCGTCCAACGCTGCAAAGCCTGAGCACATTCAAAAGTAGCGAATTGAAAAGACCAAACCACGACGATTCTTGATGTGTGTGCTCCTAGAGAGAAGCAGGGCTTGTCATGTCCAAAACTAATTCGCCAAAAACTGCTCTTGGGCAACTCTTGGGCAAACATGGCAGACCGTGTGCGAATCGTGCGCGACCACAACGCGGTCCTTTTTTGCGGGGTTTTGGCTTGTTTCATGTCATGTGCCAAATGATATGCATTATATGATATATGCGTATACCGTGTGATCCTAGGTTCACAAAGGCGTATCCGTATAAACATTTGAGAACGAAACATAATAAATGATTGCAGAAAGTGACAAAGAAGTCAGCATAGGCATATACTCAGAGGTATGCCAAGCACTTCAACATGAGATCATACAATGTTTATCAATTTTTCTGTGCCATACAATGAATGAGGGAACCAAAATTCATGAGTAAAGAAATGACGGTGTGAAAATTCCACAAATTTCCACAACATAATTCGGTGCCTCTGCTGTTTGCATCCTTATCATCCTTTTGCACACCCGTCGTCCGTTGAAAAAATCTGAGGGCAAAACGCACGGACCCCAACTTCTTGAAGCTGTCCTTCCTGGAGTCCCGATTTCCCAAAAGACGGGCAACTCTTTTTTTCAACCTTGTTTTATTTTTTTTCAACCTTGCCCCTTTTTTTCAACCTTGGATTACTCTTTTTCAACCTTGGCCTACTTTTTTTCAACCTTGGCCTACTTTTTTTCAACCTTGGCGGTCTACTTTTTTGGACCTTGGTACTACTACTACTACTACTACTACTACTACTATTACTACTGCTACTTCTACTACTGCTACTACTACTACTNCCTTGGCGGTCTACTTTTTTGGACCTTGGTACTACTACTACTACTACTACTACTACTACTATTACTACTGCTACTTCTACTACTGCTACTACTACTACTGCTACTACTACTACTACCGCTACTAATACCACTACTAGTGCTACTACTAGTGCTACTACTAATGCTACTACTAGTGCTACTACTAGTACTACTACTAGTACTACTACTAGTACTACTACTAGTACTACTACTACTACTACCACTACTACTAACACTACTACTAACACTACCACTACTACTACTACTACTACTACTACTACTACTACTACTAGTACTACTACTACTACTACTACTACTACTACTACTACTACTACGACTACGACTACGACTACGACTACGACTATGACTACGACTACGACTACGACTACGATTACGACTACGACTACTACGACTACTAGGACTACTAGGACTACTACGACTACTATTCCAAAGATACAGAGATAGACATAGATAGATAGATAAATAGCTAGATAATTAGATAAACAGGTAGATAGCTAGATAGATAGGTAGATAGGTAGATAGATATAGATAGAAAGATTTAGATAGATAAAGAAGGACAAAAAATTATAGATATAGACAGAAAGATAGATAGATAGATAGATAGATAGATAGAAATAGATAGATTAGTAGAACAGTAGCTAGATAGATAGAAAGATAGGTAGATAGATAGATAGATAGAAAGATAGATAGATAGATATATATAGATCAAGACACAAAAAGACAGATAAAGATAGATGTAGATACATATAGATAGATATAAATAGATACAGCTAGAGATAGATAGATATGGATAGATATAGAAACAGATATGGGTATAGAAAGATATAGGTGTAGATAAATAGAGATAGATATAGAGATAGAGATAGAGATGGAGATACATAGAATTCAATAGATAGATAGAAGGTAACCCAATATACAGATAGATAGACAGATAGATATATAGATAGACAGAGCGAGATTGAGTGAAAGTTGGAGAGACAGAAAAATCGA
>BGPT01001389.1:2082-61122 GCA_003297045.1 Symbiodinium sp. clade C Y103 | reverse complement strand
AGAGCCTCCCAGAAGCTTCCCAAAGCCTCCCAGAAGTTTCCCAGAGCCTACCAAAAGCTTCCCAGAGACTCCATAGGTGCAAAACAAGGTTGGAAAAGATAGGCGCAAGGTTAGAAAAGAGAGGCGCAAGGTTAGAAAAGAGAGGTCAGCAAGGTTAGAAAAAAGAGGCGCAAGGTTAGAAAAAAGAGTCGCACGATGTCGCAAGGTAAAAAAAAAACAGGCGCAAGGTTAGAAAAAAGAGGTGAGCAAGGTTAGAAAAGAGAGGTAGCGAGGCAAGGTTAGAAAAAAGGGTTNAAAAAAACAGGCGCAAGGTTAGAAAAAAGAGGTGAGCAAGGTTAGAAAAGAGAGGTAGCGAGGCAAGGTTAGAAAAAAGGGTTCCAAGGTTGAAAAAAGGGGCAAGGTTGAAAAAAAATGACGCAAGGTTGAAAAAAAGGGGGCCCCCCAAAAGACCAGCTATGACCAGCTTCTTTGTCATAGCTCTTCATATTTTCATTGAAAAGGTATGAACATGTTCATTCATTTTTGTTGTGGACGTCCTTTGTCTTGACAAAATCGAGCAATGGCCTATTTGCTCTGGCACCATGCTTGGATACAGCGGGAGTATGCAATCCAATGTGTTTGCACTTTTGCGCTTCATGTACCGACATTTGATGTCCTCTGCGTGCCGCTGCAAACTCCGCAGCACTGCCTGAGGAACAAACATAGACGGAAGGAATTCCAGAGTAGTTATATCAATTCATAGTGCAAACACACACACAAGCTTGAACAGAACCGAAATCACAGTGGGATATGTTTGGTTGCAACGTCATCGAAAAACAGCAAGATACATTGTTGAATATGATGGTATAGTATCACAAGATTATCACAAGCACAGGCTAGCAAAAAGAGCGCATTCGTCCACGTCGCTCACTTAACTCAAGACCGCAGAAGACTCTGTGAAACCCGATCTAGACTTGGCGTACCCATCTTGAGTGCGTGAACAGGAAATAATGAGTAGCATGATTGTATTGTCACCATGCTCATCAAACAAACTAAATTAATTACGGCAACTCAGCATCGGGGTTTTCGGTTTAGCCCCACGCCATGTTGGCTCAAACTGAACACCAGGATATGTACCAGGATAGGATATAACTATATAACAGGATTGATCATTGGAGGTACTAGTTACTAGTAGGTCAAAGGACATTTCCCCTTGGCAAGCAGAGTCAGATCTATTCCGGATTCCCCCTGCAATGAAAGAAGCTCACACCACCAAGCAAAAACTTTATATACATCAGTCGAATCTCTTCAGATGGCACACGGACGTGCACACACACACACATGCGCACACACACAGACATAATCACACACACACATGTATATTACATACATACATATATATATATATATATATATAATTATATGTATATATACACATAATACTTTCGCATAGTATATACATATGATATCTCTCTCCATCGCATTTCAAGAGTTCACCTGAGCAGATATGACATATAATACCTATAGAATTCACAGTACAAGTAGTTCCCGGGCAAGCCGGGGGTGGAAGTTTCAAAATTGAAACGCTTATAGCCTATAGAACCGAACAAAGGCTGTGCCTATAGGATGCAGGCAAGCCTTCTGTGCTTCGAAGCAGTGCCATCTCTTGACTTGTCAATCTGATGCCATGTTTTTGAATGTTGGAGCTCTTCTCATTAATCTGATCTCACCGCATCGCAGTTATTCTTGGACATGGTTCATTGCATCCCATTGTCGCCGCAATCTGTGTCATCCCACCCCATCTCATCTCATCTCATCTCATGCCGTGTCTTCTCAGTGTTTTTCCTTTCATCTCATCTCATCTCATCTCATCTCATCTCATGTCTTCTCTTCTTTTCTCACCTCTTCTCAGCTGATCACAACTGTTCTCATCTCTTCTCATGTCATCTAAGCTTCCCTCATCTCTTCTCAGCTCATCTGAAGTCTTCTAGTTCAGCTCTTCTCAGCTTCTGCATTCTACGCAGCTTGTCTCAACTCAGCTCTTCTAAGCTCTTCACCGCTCTTCTCATGTCAGGTTGTCTCAACTCATGCCATCTCATCTCAGCTCATGTCAGCTCTTCTCAGATTTTCTCAACTCTTCTCAGCTCTTCGCAGCTCATGCCAGCTCATCTTATGTCTTCTCATCTCTTCTCTCCTCTTCTCACATCTTCTCAGCTGATTTCAGCCCTTCTACGAGCCCGTACACAGAGAAGTCCTTACACAGAGAAGCATTTACACAGACAAGCTTTTACACACAGAAGCCTCCACTGTGCCGGCAAAACGGTGCAGTCTTGCGAAGCTCACACCCAAGTCACGTCAACTGCACAGTGCAAAGTCACAAGGTGATCCCATTTGTGTGCATACACAAATATGTGTATATATTTATATATATATAGAGATATGTGTGGGTGTGTGTGTGAACACAGAGAGAGAGAGAGAGAGAGAGACCACACATGACACACGCTCAAGTGCCTCCACTCCGCCGAAGTGTGCGATGACCTGCGGGCCTTGGAAGAACAATAGGGTCCATGGAGACCGAGGCTCAAACAAAGCAAGAACAAGCACAGCGAGATAAGCAAGCCAAACAGCAGGAGCTCCACGGCAAACTTGCAAGAGGCAACATTGATGTGATATGATGTGATATTGCCATATGGGCCCAGTTCCAAGCAATGCAAAGACTTCTATTGGCATAAAGGGTCCGGAATTGTTTTGGGACTTTTTTTTGGATCTGCTGTTCTGTCCGGTTTCCTTGCAATTTGCAGCATTTTGGGACTGGAAGCTGCCATTTCAACGGTATTGCAACATTTTGGAGTTCGAACCTCTCATTTAGCATGATATTTGCAACATTTTGTGGTCAAACTTTTCATGTTAGATGGTATTTTGCAACTAGGGTTCATTAAGGGTTTGTTTGGGTTTGTTTTAGGGTTTATTTAGGATTGGTTTAGGGTTGGTTTACTTTGCTTAATGGTTGGTTTTGCTTTTTAGGGTTGGTTTTAGGTTTGGTTTGGAGTTTATTGAGGGTTGATTTAAGATCTATGTAGGGGTTGGTTTAGAATTGGTTTAGGTTTTTTTTAGGCGTGGTTTAAGATCTATTTAAGATCTATTTAAGGTTGGTTTAGGTTTTAGTTGGGGTTCAGGGTTTATTTAGGTTTGGTTTCAAATCTACTTGGGGTGGGTTTAGGATCTATTTAGGGCTGGTTTAGGGTTTATTTAGGGTAGTGTCAGATTTAGGGTAAGGTTGCTTTTGTTTTTTTGGTGTTAGTGTGGGGTTTATTTAAGGTTGGTGTAGGGTTTATTTGGGGTAAGTTTCAGATTCTGGGTTTCTTAGGGTTTACTTAGAGTTGCATCAGGTCTTTGGAGGGGTGGCTTTGGTTTTTTTTAGGGTTGGTTTAGGATGTATTTATATTGTGTTTTTTAGGGTTTATTCAGGCTTGAGAAGCCAAAAATCAAAAAAAAAAACATAGAAGCAGAAAGTGAAGAAGCAGAGAAGCAAAGAAGCAGAAAAGCAGAGAAGCAGGGAAAAGAAGAAAAGCAGCAAAGCAGAAAAGCAAAAAGCAGAGAAGCAGAACAGTGGAGAAGCAGAGAAGCAAAGAAGCATAAAAGCAAAGAAGCATAAAAGCAGAGAAGGAGGGAAAAGCAGAAAAGCAAAAAGCAATGAAGCAGAAAAGCAAAGAAACAGGGAAACAGAAATCCAAAAAAATGCCCAAAACGGAAAAATAATTCCCCCAAGAAATAGCCCTCCAAAAGCTAGTCATGCTGACATCCGCCACAAAGGCAAAAGACTTGACGAGCAAAGCCATCTATAGGCCTATGCCATCCTATGCCTTCAGGCTCCGATTGACATGGACGGCCATCGGATCATGAGCATATGACGTGAAAACACGCACAGAGTATGAACACGCGTCATATCATGGCAGAACCTCTCTCCGAATCAAAGTACAGAATCAAGTTAGTGAATGAGTAGTGGATCTTAAAGGGACTAGGAGGCACTGAGTTTCTCACTCTCAGCAACTTGATCAGCCACGGCTTTGAGCATCATGCATCCAAAAACCTGGACATCCACCTGGATAGTTTGTTCCATGCGAGGAGTTCAGGCATTCAGAAAGAAACGTACGAATGCACAGGGCATACAGGGGCACTTGATGGCTACCTTAATTGTATGGAGCCCAGTTGAGGCTCACAAGCAGACTAAGCAGACGTGCAGAAGGCTTGAAAGAGTTGCTTTTAAAACTGTACCACTCGATCAGCTTCCGACATAAAGCATATAAATATATAAATACAAAAACATGTTACAGCAAAACACATAAAAACGGTGATAAAACTACGGTCTCTCGCCTTGTATCCACCTCTATTCTTAAACTCCGTACGCAAGGAATCGAATTAACCCAGTGGTGTCTGTCCCTTCGAAACGCTTATGACAAGAGAGTTCGTCTCCACCTCAGCAAGGTGGTTCTGCATGGCAAGCGCCTGAGTGAAGTGGCTGAGGTGCTGTGAAGGGCTCTCAAACACGACAAAGAAACCATCAATCCAATCAGAATTCAATCCAATCAAACAACTATCAAGCAATGTCAAGCTCGATAAGTTGCAGGCAACTAACTCTACTCCACCTCCTTCTGCTACTCTTTGGGCCCCATCCTGACCTTGTGCAGACTCCAACATCCAAGATATTTCCTCAACCCGTTTGGGACATGTTCAGACCCCTTGGCAGAACATGCCCACAATTGACAATACCGTTCTGCTTGTTGGAGGGTGTGAGGCCCGCACTGGCAAGTGCCCAGCGTGACGCCAAATAGCATCCAGACACCTGCGCAGCTTAGCGGCTGCGATGCCGGACATGTTCGACACACTCGTAAATTTCACCAGGCCGATATAGCAATCAGGACCCCATACATCTAATCTCATCGTTTTCATCCATTTGCACTCTTGGGATCTCTTGGGCATTTCAGTTCCCCCTTTTCTCTCGCCTGAATCCTTGCCGACAGCGGATAGCGATGCCTGCAGCAGCGTCCAAATACAGAGGTCGGACAGGTCCAAATGTTGATGATGCAAGTGATAAGAAACACTGCACAGATGACATCAGCTGACTATACTGTAAGATCTTTAAGGACCCTGCATTGCAGTGAAAATACCATCAAGCCCTCTTTGTCGAAGTATTTCTTCCAAAATCTCCGCACGATGTCCGATTCCTAAACCGAATTGGATGATTTTTTGTGCTCTCAGGTGTGATGTGCTCTGAAGTGAAAGGACTTGCAACATCTTGCAACTGCAAATGGCAAGGTACACAGTTTGAATCAACATCGTTTGAGGCTGCGACTCTGCAAAATTGACGAAATCTGCTCCTGGACCTTCAAAGAAGACATGAAGCGCATCATGGTGGGAATCAAATGGCTCAGGCCTTCCAGCTGCACAAAATCCCCAACATCGCCCTGATCTGTTGTTGTTGTCAGCAAATAAAGGACTGTAGTTGTCAGTAATTGGACGTTCTCATCTGTGGGTTGAAAGGTGGCTGCCAAAGACGCATAAGCTCCCGAGACTGCAGCTTGAGCAATACAATCTTCGCTTCTGAGGCACATGTTGTTTAGTGCATTGACAGCACAACTTTGAGCCTCTAAAGACTCGTGCTTTGAAGCCTGAACCACCAAGTCTGCTGCTCTGCTTTGAGCGATTTCTTGTACTGACTGTGGTCCAGCCAGAACCAAGTTCCCAACAAGTGCTGACGCACACGCCTGTACTTGAGCATCACGTGGATGGGCAGAAAGTGCACCTAGAGCAACGCTAAGTCCATCACCTGAGGCTACTTTGGCCAAATCCTCTGAAGAACATGCAGTCAACCGACCAAGAACTCCGCAACCAGAACCTTGGACATCCACATCGCCAATGTGATTCCGTAATGCCATGAGAATGGTTTCGATGGCACCGAGCTGGACCATGTGATGGCGACCTTCCTCCAAGAATGCCAGTATCCTCAAAACGTAACAAGCCAAGCCCTGCACGAAGGGACTGCTACTGTGGCCATGCATAGCGCGTAACAACAACTCTGTACCACCGTGTTGTAACACAGCCTTAGTGTTGACCTGGTTCTCATAGCTCAGAGTGGCTAATGCGCCGCAGGCAGACTGCTGCAACTCCGTGTCCGCTTGGAAGGTCCGCATGGCATTGAGCACCAGCTCAATCCCCCCAAGGCGACCGAGCCAAGAACGATCCTCTGCGCTCGCTTGTGCCAGATCTCTTAGTGAAGCACATCCCCATCGTTGGACCTCCAGCACGGTGGCTTGTCCCCGAATGGATTGGAGGATGATCCTGTCGTGGCAATCTTGGCACTTGAAACATTATCCCTACACGTCCCCACCTACGAAATGCTGCATACAGTATGTATACACCTTTATAATTCTTTAAAGCAACATCAGTAATTAGTCAGAAATAGCTAGCTGAGCACACATTCTACATATTTGCTCTGGAGCTGACAAGGGGGGCTTTGCAGGCAGTCCTCAGATTTTGTGACTCCGGTTGCGGAAAGGCAGGATTTGGTGGGAGCGTCAGTGCCACCACTGATGGCACCGGCGGTGCAGGCGGCAGCTGTGGACATGCTGCAGAATGCTGGTCAGTGTGACCAGAATGGCCAGGAGGAGAATCGCCAATGGCCATCAATCATGCAATGCAAGTGTTGCGAGAAAAAAGAAATGTGTCTTCAACCTGCAGGGGGGATCTTAACAACAAACTTCGAACATCTGAAGTTAAGTTCAAACTCAAACAAATATGTTTTGACTTCTACCTATTTCAGCTGTGTCCGGAAGTTCTTGGGCATCAAGGTGGATCCATGGGCGCGCTCACAAAATCTTATGAACAACAAATAGTGTTTTCAAGTATCTATTGTGCTTTCAGGTTCCGCTCCTAGACTTGCTGCACTAAACTACTTGCTTGAATTCTGCACGGGCACAATGATACTGATGCCACTAGTCCAGTGGGTAGCAGCACATATAAAGCAAACAAATACCAGGTTCTTGCATGTATGCATGAATGCGCGCATCTCTTCATCTCTCTTTCTCTCTGCATGTGTGATCATGTATGTTTATGTGTCTTGGCGTGAACAGTTGTATTTTTCATATGCACTTATCGTTCCGCTTGCACATTTGACGCATTTTGACACAATATCGTTTCTGTGAGTTTCCCAAGCACCGCATCGATTCGTGCCAGGTCTTGACCAGTGACAAGTGATGACAAGTGTGCATGCGTGACGCTGTGTCGTGTCACTTGTGCATTCCTTTCTTCACAATTGTCAGCCGGAATTTTCTTTTCCAAGGCTCAGGCAGTGACACTGCGTGACTCCGTGACACCTTCTTCCGATGCCCGACGCTGGCCGAGTCCGCACTACCATGAATCCATCCCCCATCAGTTGGCTTTCGTCCTTTTTGCCTTGGAGACCAGATGCAAATTGATGCACAAATTGATGCACAAATTGATGCAAATGGCATCAAATGGCTGTGAACCTCTCAAAAAACGAGCCATTGAGCACGGTTAGCTAGTATCAGTTAGTATCAGGTCTTGACATGCAAGGATGCGAGAGAAAAACTAAGCCACCAGCGTCGCCATCTGTAGCTGGCGGACTTTCATGTGCTGCCTTTGACTGATTTCCAATATTTTGCAATCAATTTTTGAAAAGATGTCAAATTTAGCGACCACGCGATCCATAGTCGGCTGTGGCACTGATGAACCATGCGGAGGCCAGAACGCTCACTTCTTTGGCTGGCTCAACTGAAACGCATATTATGAAAAAATAAGTATGCAAAACGTCACGTAACTAGCATCGGTAAAGCTGGAATCAAATTTGCCAGACCCCACTTTCAGAAAATGCTGGAATGATTTGGAGGAACTTGTTCCTCATCTTAGTCCTAGGCGATATTTTGCCATCGACTGCCAGAAAGTGAGCAAATATAAACACACACACACATATATCATATGTATATCTATATGTATATCTATATGTATATCTATATGTATATATCTATATTACGGTGTATATATATATATATATGTGTGTGTGTAATGTGTGTATTTATGTGTATATATATATATATATTGTATGTGTGCATGTGTGTGTGTGTGGTGCACTATGACTATGATAATTGCGAGATACCATGATATATATCTAAAAAATCTAAAAACACCTACAATAAACATCATATAGATGCGTACAGTATGTATAGTATCTATCTGGCTGTGGAGTTTCAGTTTGCTGGCCGGCTATGCTACTTGCAGCGCCAGCTAGCAATGAATGGTTTGACCATGAAAACATTGTAGTAGGCTTTGTGGGCAGCCACATTCAAGCACTGCAAGATACTTGGTGGCCGCGGTGAGTCATCCATGGTTGCGAAGAGTCACCCAACCGAATGGAGACCACGATCGCGTGATGTCACCCATGTTCGTGAAAAGATGTAAAAAGTCACGTATGTTTTAGCAGAACCCCCATGGAGACACCACTTTCATGTGGATCCCAAAGTTATGTTCAAATTCAAGGATTTCATGCGGACTCCACATGCGGGAGCAGTTTGAAACATCTTGAAGGGCAAAACACCATGGGATACCATGGGACACCGTATGCAAACATATTCCAGAAAAAGATACCTGTGTGAGCAGATCCCAGTCGGACACCACGTTCATGTAGACCCCAAAGTTATGTTCACATTCAAGGATTTCATGCTGACAGCATATCCGGGAGCAGCTCTTTGCGGATGTCTGAAACATGCAAAAATGCAAAACTTCATTGCTGTTGGTGTGCTTGCCGACATCGTCATCAGCATCACCATCATTTGAGCAGCTAAACCATCACACATTCAGCTATCTTCTGTATTTCAAAGCTGGCTGGCCGCTCAGGTCAAGATTCGCATTGTATCATTAGGCTGCATTTGGTTGCCCACAAAACCCAGCACATGCCTCGAAGCTTGCAGCTTCCTCTTCAGGCCGAAAGCCAGTTTTAGGCACACCTGACTAGAGTCAGAGTTTTTTCCCCACACTTACAAGAACTCAAAGGGTCACAGAATTCTTCCGTTCTCAAAATGAGATCTGAGTGCACAACATGCCCCACAGCTGAATGGGCATTTCCTAAGCACGAAAGAAGGGAGATTGATGCTGGGAATTGCACAACTCACAGGGCCACAGGGTCACCTTCAAAGTGCTTACGTAGGTTTGCATGATTTTGTATAGTATCCTGAGATGTCGTGAGAAGCTAATTCGCCCGCTGTGCCAGGCTGTGTCAGTGCTGTGTAGCCAAGTGTCTGTTGCACCTGTGAAGAATTTGCATGATGGAAGCAGTATTGCCTGGTCACGATGGCGGTTGTGTGGTAAAGTCAGATACAGTATGGTAGAATATGGCACAGTATGCCACAGTATTTACAATGTACAGTACTGCAGGTGCAAGGCAATACAGCACGACTCCACGATATCCAAAGAAATTGCCAAGGGCTTCAAATGGCTTCAATGAAGCCAACGGGGCCTGGCACTAGAGCAGTCTTGAGCTTTTCCGAACAGTGTCAGGATGGGCTGCTCGTCCTTCCCTTTGTCTCTGCATCCTCATGAAAAGATGAAGGATTTGCATTATACAGCTCCTGCCAAGTAAGTAACCAAAGACATCCAGTCCTTCAGATCCTTCAGAAGAAACGTTCGCTCCTTAGCACAGAATTCATTCACTGAGGCTTTCAGATTCATAATCAATGTCAAAACCTTGATGACTATCTGATTCTATAGTGCCAAATATTCAAAATATTGAGCTCTGTCAACTTCAGCCAAAAGAGAACGTCGGAGAAAAAAATGCACTTAGTGAGGCCTTGTAGATCCTTGTAGTGTATACTCATGTGTCTCCATATATGTATGATATATATATATATATATATATATGTGTGTATATGTGTGTGTGTGTGCGTATATATATATATACGGGTCCATGTAGACACACACAGACACATAAATGTCCATGTATACTGTATACATGTATATGTATACATATGCATACATGCATATGTATATTTAATTCTGTGTATGTCAGAGCTACAGTATGCATAAATATAGATATTTGTACCAGTATAAGTATGTATAAACATATCTGTGTATACATGTGCATGTATGTAGTATACAGGTGTATGTATGTAGTATACATGTGTATGTATGTAGTATACATGTGTATGTATACATGTGCATGTATACATGCGTATGTATACATGTGTATGTATACATGTGTATATACTGTATGCATGCTGTATACATGTGTATCTGCAATCACAGGGTGCAATTTCTCTGTTGTTACGGAGGGGTGTGCCTATTCTGGTCTAATTTGTTCATGTCAAAATCAAATTATGGATGCCGGTACCTTCAGGAGGATGTTACACTTGGAGGACATCACCAAACCTGCAACTGAGAGGCCCAAGAGTGAAGAGTTAGACTTTTGTGCGCATGGAAACCTCAAAACGAGCAAGCGGTCGGAACAGTCGGAACAGGTGATGACCTTGGGGAGAAAATGGACCCCGACGCTCATGGGACTCAAAGTGGCATCAGTTATCAGTTGGTTTCAAACCCCATTCCTATCCGCAAATCACAGATAATCACAGAAGATCACCGAAGCTCTGATGAGTTCCCTGATAAGTTCCCTGAGTCCTGTGCCCCTCCACCATGCAGGTAGCTGGGCATGCACTCCGGACCTCGTCCACTAGGCAGAAATTTGGAGGCATCTGAAGGTGCCAGTTTTCTGCCAATTGACAAATTAGAATCATTAGAACCATTAGAATCCTGGTTGCTTTCGCCAAATTCCAGCGATTTACAGATCTATATGGGTGGATATGGGTTGGATGGATAGATGGATCGGTGGATAGATGGATATGATATGATGGGATAGGATGGGATAAGATCAGGTCAGCTCAGATGAAATCAGATAAGACAAGATGAGATGAGATGAGATATATGATTTAATACACAAGATAAGATGAAATGAAATGCGATGAGACTCAGACGAGATAAGATTGGACCGACAGCTGACAGACTGACACACAAATAGATAGATCCTGATGGATGGATCTTTATTTGTTTCTCTTTCTCTCTCTCTCTCTCTGTGTCTCTTTTCCACTCCATGAGACATCTATAATATTCTGATTCTAAAATATATTCTGTAATCAAGACATTCATGACATTTGTGCCATATCTCTCGTTGTCGGTGCACAAAGATTGTTTGATACTTCGGAGCCATCTGAGCTCACCACCCGGGCCCCCATCTCCTGGTTGCTGCAAGAACTCTTCAAGTCCTCGCAGGTAGCCTGGAGTCGAGAAATCTCTATCGACAATCTAAATCTTGCCATTCTTACTTCATTTGCCAGCATCCCCCCGCTTTTACAAGCTACATGTACTCTATAATTGTATAAATAACATTAAATAACTACACAATAACATTACAAGAACAGCATATATTACAATATCATACAGCTTTGCAAACGTCAACACACAGTAGTCCACAAAGCATTGTTGAAGACAGTTGTTTGCCGCCCTCTGCAGCAGGTTGTCGGGCTAATACGTCCAAGGCATGTGCAAATAAAATGTAATGTTAGGCCACATTTGTATACATTTCACATGCCGCTACAGAAAAAATGAAGTTGGAAATGGGCACGCATGATAAGTAGTGACTAAGTGGTGCAATGAGAAAACTGAACATAGCTGAACATTTCTACTCTCCAAGTACGTCGAAAAATAAGGAGGATGGAAAAGAGATGAAAAACACAAAGGAAAAGGGGATCGGATATCAGGCATGCATTGCGGCATGCATTGCATGAAGCATTGCATCAAGCCATCGATGCAATAGCTGCGCCTCCGGACCGTCCTTGTACTTGATGCCTGTGTTCTGCACATCCGCCTAAGCTGCCCGGCTTGACATATCTTGACACGGGCATCATGGCACGAATCATGGCTGTGCCGGCATCTACTTGTAGCATCTTAGCTAACTAACGGTGCTCAAACCAAATTCATTGATCCGTGGAAGAAGCTCCAAGATCCCGACGCAATCCGTTGACGCATTTGCCGCATCCCCGTCGAAGATCTTCCGATCAAAGCGCACAAAACCATACTTTCAATACATTGTTTGAAAAAGATTTTGGATGTAGATCCCTTGATTGCTGCTCCAATCTTTGTATGAATACTCTCCTTTTCACTGTCTCTCTGTGTTTCTATGTGTCTCTCCATGTCTCTCCCTTCGCGAGAGTTGTTTGGAACAGTCATTTGAGCCTTGCTTCTTCCAAACCTTGGACATTTTACTTGACCTTCAATTCTATGTTCAAACATTATCAATCAAACTTGCCAAACGACTCTTAAGGACTAATATAGACTAACGTATAGCATTGTATAATATTGTATATGGCCTTGTTCTGTTCAACCCGGAAGAATCTCCCATAGAAGCCAAATGCAACTGAATGGGACTGAAATCCCCCAGAGAGAAAAACAACCGAGAGAGCCAGCCTGCTGAGACGCGTTGCAGGGAACCCTCCGGGCTTGAGGATTCGAAACTTTGCAAGCTCTGCCCTGCAAGGATATCAAGGCGTGTTGTGGTGCAAAAGCATCATCTCCGCAAGCACTTTCTGTTTCTTTTGGATACCTTCAGATTCACGAGGCACACACACATGCACACATGTAATTATAATTGCAGTACAATCAGCACAAATTATTGTAGAAAAACACTGTGTGTGATACACCCTGAATGAGGTGTAGCTGGCCTGCTCGCTAGTTGTCCGACAGTTTGCATCGTCGCAATATCTCATTCCCTCCTGGCTGGGCAAAGAGGAGAACAAAAAAAAAAACATTCACTATCATTCACTCCTTACGCTGCCGTTGGCAGAATTCCATAGATTGCCAGGCTAAGAGCATCGCCTTTTCGACCAGGAGGTTCCGCTGCGCCAGAACTTCTGCGTCTGCAGGGACGCACTGTAGGCAAGAGAAGGAGCACCTGAGTTTCTCTCGGTTTCCCTTTCTATATAAAGAAATTTATAAAGAGTTATGAAGAAACCTTCTCACCGCTCTCACTCCCCTAGAACCAAACTCACGGACACAGAAACCATGAGAAAACATGCGAGGGCCGTGAAGACACCAATAGAGATCATCAGAAGCGAATGCTTCAGACCTCTGTGCAATCTTGGAGCCGCACATCTTTGCAACTCGTGGATCTGCACAATGGCTTGAGATCCCAGCACCTTCACACGTGGATATTTTAGTGGAACTCCACCAATGAAGACGTACTGGCTGGGGGGTACAAAGGGCTGCAGTTTGTGCTGGTGGAAAACGCAGCACCTTCGACTTTTTTCGAACATGATGTTTGCACGAAATGAACACTTGGGATTCGGATTTTGCGATCATTTGGGCACAAAATGGCATGAATCTAGTCTCAGCATGCCACAACTGTGATACTCCTCATGCAGGAGAAGCCTGGGAACTCACACCCACAGCCACGTGGCAGCGCACAAAACGAATCAAAATAAGCCTTTTTAATCCCTTTTGCATTTTTTTACATTTACCTTTTTATGTTTGCAACACTTCTCCAAGCTTCTCGCGTCAAGTTGGTTGCTGCTTCAGGGTCGTCGATACCTCAAGCGCTCCAGGATACCCTAGATAGTGATGAGACATATTACAGTACCACACAAATCAAAGCCTCAAGACGTCCTGGGGTAACTCCGATGTAACTCCACCTATCATTTCTGTATTCGCAATGCTGTACATTGGGATGGCTTAGCAGGATTTATTGTGCAATTTGTTGGCTGTTTATGTGGGTGCCCGCAAAGGCATGCCAAGTGCGAATAAGCTGGGCCATAGTGTGATCAACAAACCGCAGCTAAAAATCCTAAGAGCATCTCAGAGCTTTCTTAGTTGTTTGTCATATTTTTCCACTCATTGTTAAAGCTTGTGGACTCTTATTTTCCACCGAATGCATTTGATCTTCTGTCCTCGATACGGGTCCTTTTAAATTCTTGGCACTCCAATTCAAATCAGTTCCCGAAGTCGTGGTTCATGTATCAAAATTCGCTCCTGCCGTACTGACTTTTTATCACGATACATCTATATACATAGAATTGAACCACCGCCACGACCGTGACTAGAGTGCCAATTCCAAGCAGACTCTCTGCAAGACCCATCACAGGTCTAGTGTAAACCTTTCTCAAATCAACCTTTGAGATCTTACCTTCATTTCCGACAGTCAAGTAAGCAATTAATTGTGGATAATTGAGGAATCATTGGTTGGTGTCTTGATCTCCAGGTAGTCATGTCACAGGTTCCATCGTAGTGCATCCCACGTCCATCCAAGAAAAGTTCCGCCAGAGCCTCATAGTAACGCGTGGAAAATTGAAGCAAATTGACCAATGTAATTTCAAAATGTTCAAGTGGATTTCAAAACTTTCACGGTCGCTTTCTGTCTCATGGTCTCACGTGGTTTCACATGGTGTCACGCTTTGCGCAAAGCTCCACACCCGTGTGTGGCTGCTTGGGGCAATCCTTTGAGGACACCCATACCTTAATGGTGTGAAGAACATTGAGGAATGGTACTAGGAACTGTTCGTGACTTGTGGGATGTTGTTGTATGATGTAGTATGTAGTATGTTGTAGTATGTTGCACTGTGGACTTTGAAGAAAGCCGCCCAAGCTGAGGAGTGAACAAATCCCCCAAGGCTTCCACATCTAGCTGGGATAAGCCAAGCCGTTGACCCAGGAACCCGGCCTGGGAGGATGGATCGGAAACCGTGCCACAACTTTCGGGGCGCCAAATTCACAAAACGTCCATGTCTGCCACGTATTATGTTGTATTATGCTGTACATTGCTGTACTCTCTTTGACTTTCGGCAAGCTTCTTCTCGGGAATGATGTTTTGCATTTACAGATTGCTGGGCATTCGGATGCGTACCCAACAGCTGAGGGAGTTCCAAGGGATTCCTACGGGCAAATGTAGAGCTCTGTTCAATTTTGCTCATGTCCCTTCTTGCCGTTGCTACGGTTTTGCTTTTAGCTTTGCTCTGGCTCCGTCACATTCCTGCCCCAATTCTTCCTATCACGATGTCATATGAGTCTCACATATCTCACATTCTCGAAATCTCTGAGTCCGAGTCCAGAAAAGGGTCATGGAGAGGCTCCATGGAGTTGCCAGTGCCGTTGGTGAAGGCCTTTCGTTTCACAACGTTTTTGTGCATCAAAATGTGTCAAAAGCCAAAGGGGACCTTGGATGATCAGCAAATACTTAATATTTACAACCACTCTCGTGCTTTCCCCATCAGCATCCTGGCCTGGGCAGGATACATGTTGATGCTCAAGAAGTCAAACGGATCCTTCTCGTAGGCTTCCAGAGGGGGAGGTGCTTCCCTGCGAAGTTCACCAAGTTTCGAATTGATTAAAACTGCATCATCGTGTCTCTTCGCGGAGAATATACAACAAGTATCCAAAACCCTTTTTTTCAGGCAGTGTCTTTTTCTTGCTTTTGTTTTGCGAAGTTGATATCCTCTTTGCAGCATCGTAATGTTTCTTTTACAGTAATACTCTTGGCTGCACATGGCATCAATGCCTTTTTGTAAAGAACTTCTTCATCCATGGCTGTCGAAGATGTTCCGTATTTATCTTCAAGTACCTGCAGCCACTGACCAATTGTCCAAATGAAATGACAAACATGGGGAAGGCAAGCTATGACATTCAAACCGAACAAACAGCTGCATGCGGCTATATGCGCACTTATCGCGATCGATTCGGCTGGATTCTTTCCGGACACCAAGGACCTTAAAAAGCTGGTGAATCACCATGCCCTTCATCTCACAGCCTCACCACAGCCGATACACGCTGCACTCGTGATTACCTGTGATCACCCGTCTCAACGCTTATCGGGGGGGTAATGTAGGAATTATATCCACATAGTAGATAGAATAATTATGTATATACATCAGGATATGGAAGGTACAAATAGGATCAAATAGGACCAAATGGGATCAAATGGGCACAGTATCGTACAGAAACAAACAGGAACTACATGTAACATGACATCATGAAACATCAATGTAACAGTCAGTGTATGTCAATGTAACATCATGTTCCCTTGGTGTCAGAACCAGGAGTCTTGATCAATGGCATGGAAAAAATGAGGGGCGCTGACCTCGTCCCAGGTTGAGGAGCGTAATGGTACTGGCGCTCTCGTTGCCCTCCTTCAAGGACTTCAGTCTGGTACAACTCTCACTTGCTTATCTTGCTTAATTAGTTAATCTTGGTATATTGGTTACCTCATGTTGCTTCTGCCATCAGATTGCAGTTGCATCGCATTTGCATGTCTTTCATGCCAACTTGATGTTGTTTCCTGACTGTTCTGCCCGTTCCAGTAGCAATTTGCCTTCTTATACGCCGACCAGCATCCGGTATTTTCATCTCGGACCTGCCCACGAGCGAGGCAGAAAAACGGCAACACTCTTTTCCCATCATGTCCCATCTATGTAAACGAAACGACCATGACCATAACAGAAAACGTAGGAAGAAAACCATGCCGCAGGCGAACATGCCATGCCTCGATAGCAGGAACGGTGCATCCGTCCAGGGTCTGCTTTGGCTTTACTGATGTGAAGCGAAGGCATGGAACCTGAAAACTCAAAAACGGATATCGGCGATAGCAGATAAGACATGATAAGACAATAGAATCAATAGAAGACACCTGCCCACGCCTGTCCAAGACATTCAAGACTCTGTCTTTCCATCCTTCTAGCTAGTGTATGCTAGTGTCGTGTTTTGATGGTTACTCAATGTCACATGCCAGAACGTTTCCGCATCCTCCAGGCAACGGCTGTGCATTTATCATTCGAGTTTTCATTCTTCCCACCTGCTCTTCTATGTGCCTCGTTGCAGCCACAAAAGCTATCTTCGCCTCAAGGGTGGCCATGGTTGGGTGACTGTCTCTTCAGGGCGCCCAAGCACCAACCTGTATAGCCGTATGGAATGGAATGGCCCTTCCAGATCTGTACGGCCAATGTAGAAAATCCATGAAACATCATGAAACCAAGGCCCCTCTTCCAGCTGGGGCAATGACACTGGTGCCGGTCCCCAGTCTGAAGCAGTATCGGACTTCGTGCAGCTCTTCCTAAGCTGGAATTCTTAGACAGATTGAATAGAATGAAACAAATGACTGAGAAGTCCGAGCCTTGATTCCTTGTAGCTCCAAAGGATTCCAAAGGGCTTTGATGGAGTCGCAGGCGTTGAATTCTGAGTCATAACAGTCATACTGAGCCACAAGCGCGAGAGTCATTGGAAACTGAAACGCTTGGGTCCTGGTGGTGACGTGGCGCGACATAGAGTGATACATAAACACACAAACAATGACATTTGTGATGTCATGTGATGTCGCTGATTCGAAGTTAGGCGAAACAGAATATGGCTGTAATTTGCTGCATATTGCTGTACAATGTAGAGGTCTCACAGCCATAGCCTGGCCTCGTAGGGCCGGGTCTCGATGTCTCCAAAGAAGTTGTGCTCCTAAGCATCGCTGGGTCATTGGACGGCTGTTTCCTTTGAATTAACTGCATGACAGGCCATGACTCCATCACCAAAACACTCAACACCAGTTCTCAACACCAGTTCTCAACACCAGTTCTCAACACGTCTCAACTTGCCAAATGTGGACCTCCAGTTCTTTGACAGGCGTGAGGCCTTAATAGCTAGCCACAGCAACAAATGAAGCGAAACAACGTAAGACAATTCTGAAGGCTGATACAACATGCACACCTCTACAGAGCACGAACAGCAGTACCCCCACTGCATGTCGTCAAGGGGAATGTTCATCGACAATTAGGCTCCAACCAGGAAAGCACGAGTAGAAGAATTGACTTTGATCGGAAGCAGTCCACACGCTGCCAGTCTGCCAGGAAAGCTCAGCAAGGATTGTTCTGTTTCTTTCTTTTTCTTTCTCTTTCTTGCTCTTTCTTTCTTTCTCTTTCTTTCTCTTTCTTTCTCTGCCTTTCTCTGTCTCTCTGTCTCTCTGTCTCTCTGTCTCTCTCTCTCTCTCTCTATCTCTCTCTCTCTCTCTCTCTCTCTCTCTGTCTCTCTCTGTCTCTCTCTCTCTATCTATCTCTCTCTCTCTCTCTCATGTA
Source organism: Symbiodinium sp. clade C Y103 (assembly GCA_003297045.1). NCBI lineage: Eukaryota > Dinophyceae > Suessiales > Symbiodiniaceae > Cladocopium > Cladocopium sp. clade C. The sequence continues at coordinate 42,985 of BGPT01001389.1, read as the reverse complement.
TCAATCAGGTCAAGCTACGATATGACTTGACAAAGGCTTTGTCGCAAACGTGGTGGCAAGCTATGTCGACCTCAGACCTCCAAATACTGACATGAACATGCACATTCGATGCACATTGGTCATGTGTACTCTGCCAGTAAGGTTGACACATACCAAATGCCTGTGACACTACAACCTTCGACTTGTAGAGGTTCTATCGCTGTGATGTCCGAAGGTTGGTTTTTGGTGAAGGATAGAGACGAGGCAACCTGACCACCAATTCTTTCCAAACTGCCTGTCCCATATCGGACCATTGCAATTTTCCGCTCGGACACCCCGTCGGAGATCACAACTACAATGCAACCCCCACACCACCTTGGAACAAATAAACATCTAAAGCTTAAAGCCTTCATTACAACAAACATGACAAACGTTGAAGCGCGTCGGCCCCTTTCCTCTGAGAAGTTCTCGGGCCCTCTTTTGCCGTGGCTTTCATTTCCCGCCGGTATGTGGGATCAATCGAAATCAATTGGAATCAAAGTTCTCTGCGAGCTTTACCTTGCCATCCTATTTGTTTTTTTTCCGGTATTGGACAGACACATCATGTCTTCTGGCTGTAGGTAGTGCAAGGACAGAATGTGAAGATCATGAATCATGGGTACAATGATTCGATATGATTGGAATTGGCATAGTTTGGAAGTGAACTGGTTTGTAATCACTTGAATGTCAAAACATGCATGGTCAACATGCCGACAGCTTCGCTTCAACAGGGCCTGCAATGCACTCTTCAGCGTGAGGTTCCCAAGAGCCGCCACGATGAGATCCAGAGACTGTCAAACACCAAGACAGCTCAGCAAGCAGATGCACCACGGCCCCCACCACTGGGAGCCCTTCCATGTTTCGATCATCTTCAATTATCTTCATTCCCTCAAGGGGCCCTCAACCCATCAACTTCGCTCAATTTCCATGAAATTCCGAACTGATCGCGACTCTCTCGCCCAAAGGAAACCTCCACCGCTCTTCATGGCGTTCGTCTGAGTTGATCACCCCAGGGCCCTAGTTTAACAGAGTACCAGTGAATACATGTGAATACCTAATTCAGACTCTAATTCAGCCGGGTTCGAGCCCTAACAAGCCCGGCCCATCCATCCATACTCATCCATATCCCTCATGATTCAACGAGCACTTTTGCAAATATCTGAGGTCACAGAGACGTGCAAAATGGAACCTGCCTCGTCTGTTGCATTTCCATCCTCCAATTTGGTGAGGGAGTCGTTCACAACCTCATCTGTGGACAGGCCTCTTCTCCAGGATACCGGGCAAAAGCGGTCCAATCTGTGCAACACTAAGCATCAAAATGCTGGATGTCTTAAAATGTCTTACAGTATGTATGCGTTCTTCCTGGTGCAAGAACAGTCACTCCGCATGAAAAGAGAGCTCTCTCGAAACTTGTTCGTGGCAAGCTGCAGGTAGATGGAATCTCTGCGTCACGGACAGGCCTGTAATTTGACACTGAAAGAAACGGACTGAAATCGTTCTGTTCACATACGTGGGGCAGCTGAGTCTTGCGTAGAGGGTGGCTACACCATCGAATTTCTTTGGAGTGACGATTGACAAGAAACAAAAGTAAAGCACGGCAGCAGCATTCCCCATATTCCCCCATCCCTTCATCCGTGCCTGTCAGCTGAACTGAACTCACTATCACAGAAGGGAAGGTGCCGGCGAGATTGATTTGCTACAACATTGGATCATTCAAAGAAGGGAGCAAAAAAGGAGCAAATCTGAATTTGGGCTACACGGAAAAACACTCCTACCAGCCAGCATACACACACACACAAAGCCTTCGTTGATAACTTGGCTCTGCTGCGCTGCAAGTAGGGAACGAACCTTGGAAACATAGATAGCGACAGTAGTGCCAACGGATTTGCAGAGAGAATGTGGCACTGCAGCCGTCATGCCGCCGCACTCGTGAAGTCAATCTGAGAGAGGCCGCCTTCTGCAAAATCCTCTTGCACTCAGGAACCTTGCAAGTCAAGCAGCCCCCGCAAGATTTAACCGTGGTGTGAATGAAAAGTCCGCAGGAGGCAGGAGCGATATGAATGCATAAGGTTCCAGCGTCGAAACCAGAGCGGGCTGCCAAAGCAACTTCCGATAAGCCTGCTCACTGAACGTATCATCGGACATCTCAAACTCCAAAGGAAACCATTCTGAAAGCAACCAAAGTTTTCAACAACCATGAAACGAAAGATGCAGAACAAACAGCTACCACGCCTTCATCTACAGTGGCGTTCACGTCATGGAGTTGGATTTCACTAACACCTCCCGGCTTATAAAATGGATAGAAGCAATCATGCTTGGCAGTGTCGCAGCACATGGCAATTCCAGACAATCACATTAAGTGGTTTTTCACAGTTTTTTCTACGTCCATCGATGTTACCTTTCTTTCGGTCTTCTCGTTGCTTCTTATTTTCTTTCTCCCTTCCTAAGTTGCAGGTACACATTACACAGAAACATATGACGATATCTAATAGATGGCTAGGATCGGCCAGGTATATAGATACGAGTAGGAAAAGCTTATCAAAGCAGAGTAGAGCAGAGCAGCTCAGATCAGCTCAGATCTGATAGATAGACAGATAGATAAATAGATAGATAGATAGATAGCTAGATAGATAGACAGATAGATAAATAGCTAGATAGCTAGATAGCAGATGGCTAGATGGCTTGATGGCTAGATGGCTAGATGGCTAGATGATTCTAGATGATGCTAGATGGCTAGATAGATAGCTAGATAGATGGCTAGCTAGCCAGATAGATGGATTGGATTGGATCACGATTAGGATAATGATAAGGATTGGATTACATAGATCAGGTTAGATGGAATACATAGACCAGATTGACCAAATAGATAGACCAGACAAGTATTAGACCAGATAGATCAGATAGGTGAGATCGGCAAACAGGCAGAATCAGGCAGATGAATAGATGGGGTAGATCGACAGATGGGTAGATATGTGGATCTCCCGACCATGGATAGATCGATAGGTCGATAGATGGACACATGGAATGGATAGATGGATACTGTAGATGGAAAGAGGTAGAAAGGGGTAGAGAGAGGCATGTAGATATAGGTAGAACAAGGTAGATAAGTAGATGGATTGATGTAGATGGACGTAGACCCAGGTAGTTAGGTCAAACTAGAAGTAGACAAATCTATAAACATGCAGGTAGATACGAATAGATACAAATATAGATATGATATAGCTATAGAATGATATAGATAGTAGGTAGATAAATAGAATATACATATAGGCTATAGGTTTATACATACATAGGGAGAGAGAGAGAGAGAGAGTGAGAGAGAGAGAGAGAGTCCGGTGCACGTGTGTACTTGATTGTTCCCACAAGTTCGGAGTGGGAGGGACATGTATTATATATTACTATATAAGGTATCTTTTACATCTATTTTCAGCCGTCTGTGTTCTATTCAAAGGAAAGTCATTTGTAGAAGCTGAGCGCATGCGTCCTATCTCGATTCTTGTTTCTCTCACTATGTTCTCTAGCTACCTGCCTAGAACCTGCTTATCTCCATTTGCTCTGCCTTCAATTTTACGTACCAGAGTGAACGTCTGTTTCGAAATCGCCTCGTAGGTATCATAATGGCAAGAAACAAACAGCAGATTCGGGGCAGCACCTCGAGAACTGACCAAGGGCGCAATGGCACCAGTTCCTTTCGAAGCGCCGATGATGCAAGCCATAATGATTCTGGGCTTATCATGCGCCCTTGAAGTCAAACTATCCCAACAAACAGCATTAGAAACGACATCAGATGACATAACTCATAATCCAAGCATGGCTGCAACATGCTCACAGTCTTGAAGTTTTGCTCACTTCTCGTTGGATTTGATTTCATATCTGCTTACTGAAATTTTCAAATTTCGCCTCTTCGATGCCTCGACTTTTCACTCGTTCCATATCGTTCGGCCCTTTCACAGACCTTGAACTTCAACACCGCGCCAGCCACTTGAGCCTCAGAGTATCAGCACCCAAAAAGATGCATTGTCCAAACATGTCCAAGCGGTGGTCACATGGCCTGATTGACAGTGAAAATCAGTTAAAACTTTGAGTCCGTGTCAAAGAGACTACTTAACTTTCTTATTTGTACAAGTCCCCCAAGCCACCTTCCAGCCTTTCATGGCACCAAGCATAGGAGTAGACAGGGAATCAAATTGATGCCTGTGACTCCGTGACGTTTCTAAACTGCTCCCAATGGGGTCTTGACTCGTTTGTCCCCCGTTTCTCAATGAGGAGATTGATGCAGATTGTATATGATTGTATTGTCTCTGCTTTTCTTCCCAGCAACGTTGATTCTCCGCTTCCTGGCGAAGGAGTCGCAAACCTGAACTTGGAGGTCGGTGGACAGCTTTAGCAGCACTCTAGCATCAAAGTAAAAAAAAAAACACGAAAAAACAAAGTGGCCTGACATGCTCCAAAAATACTTTTCCAAGTGCAGAGAACAGATTGGACATGATTAGACCAAAATGATCCAAAATGGAAATTAATTAGAGAGCCATGGAGAACCTGAGGATAACTGAGAACTCAAAGCAATCCATCGAACCCACCAAAATCATCCTGAGTCCAGTGCGACTCTGGTCCTCGGAGATGGCCTGCGATGAGCACACGATGAGCACAGCCGTACTTGAAACATCTTGAAACATCTTGAAACGCCAAAGCAAAAACCACAGAACTCTTTGGCGTCCTGCAGCCATCAATTTATCTTAGACCTTCTCCGACTTAGAATGACTTAGACTCTTCCAGCACCTTTAAGATCTTCAAGTCTCTAAGCATCTTTAGGCATCTTCAAGCAAGCTCCTTGGACAGAAGGGCAGCGTAGAGGAAGACAAAGTAGATGAATGCCTCACGGAACGTGGGATACTTGAAGGCGCCTCCGTAGTGGACCGTTATCCAGTGATGCCTTTGATCGTTTCTGGTATCCCAGGGGCACAGTTGCAAAACAACAAAATTGTTCCCAGCCTGCAGCATAGACCAAGTCCTCAGTGAACATTCCCTTTTCCATAGTGGCCTGTGCCAAAAAACAAATCCTATAGTATGATCTTAGAACATCTAGCACAAGCATGTATCGAGCATCATGTCGATATATAAACCAATCAAGGCACTATCAAACACACACACACACACACACACACCAGCACTGGGGTGCGCCGCGTGTGCTTGCAGAGCTCAGGCTGGCGCATTCAAAGCGTGTCACAACGGCGTCGCAGAGGTGGTTTCTGCGCTGTTGCAAGAGATGGGGCTGGCCTCTGCGTTGAAATAGGAGACCGACTACTTGTTGATTACCAATGACCGTCAGCAATTAGGTAGATAAGTGGGACATACCGGGACACTTTGAGAATAAGATACAGTAATCCCCACACGTAAAGCTCAACAAGCAACGAAAGCTGGCTGTGAGCCAAAATGACAGAATCAGGTTGCAAAAGCAAGCAAAAATGTTGTACTTCATATATCATATTGTGCTGTATCTTCACGCAAACCGCATTCAACCATTGCAGATCCCTCTCTTATTCAGGTTGTCATGACGCGGTTCAGTTGTGAAGCCAGAGCGATGCTCTTCTCAAGCGTGCCATGGACTATCACTGACCCTGAATTAAAGGCCAACCAGCCCAGTGAGGCAAATCTGCTGGCCGCCAGCAACTATCCTTCCTGCGCGCCCTAGTTTTCGACTTACAGATACTTACCGCATCTTACGGCCTCAATTACAGTAACAGAACTTCCCATCACCTGTTCATGCCTGATGGCCCTGGTCTTGCCTTTCCTGCTGCACTGTCTTTGCTTTCTTCTTGTGCGTTGCTGCGGTGACATTTTCCACAATTGGGACTAAACACACCTGCGGGTCCCGAAATCTTCAGAAACAATGCGAGCCTGAAAAAACATCTTCTGTGATACTATTGTGCTTCGGGCACGTGCCATGGTACCAGTATCAAGGTCGCATTCTTGTTGATATTATATTTTCAATTGCGCCAACAGTGCGGGATTCATATGCACAAGCATCACACGGCTTTTCCATCCAAATCTACGAGCCACTCATTTCTCTGCGCTTTAACAGACATTCATAGCGCCGTCTTTTGGCAGCTGCTGCTTCTTGCACCATGTTCGCAACAGAGGTATTGAACTTTGCAGATCCCCAATCAATAGAAGGTTCCACACAAACGTGGTCAATGCCCATCAGCTTCGCATAGTTTCCAAATTGGAACATTCCCAAGGCACAAGATTCAAGAACTTGAGCACATGGAGGCAGGACCATCATCCACGACAACGCAGCTCCATGTGGACCAATCAGTATGTCGGTGTTTGCAATTGCATTGGCTTGCTCAGGGATCGAAAGAGTCTCCAGCTGCACCTCTTGCACTCTTGCGCCAAGCATATGCACTGTTGTTTCCATATGTGACCTGAAGTCAGGATCGCCTACAAAGCTCAGTCGATTGAATTCGTTCTTCCTCAGCGCTGTTGCCACATCTTCACCTCAGCATTGCCGTTTGCCAATAAAAACACAAGACAGGCAGTTTCCATAGACTTCCTCCACTGCCAGTTTCTAGCATAACCGATTAGCACGCCAGTGGTTGGGGGCCAGGCATGCCTATGTAATGCAGGATTGGGGATCATTATGGATATATGTAAAAACATATACAGAGAGAGAGAGAGTGAGACACATGCCATCGTCCTGTTCAAGAAACGTAAGCGCGAATGTAGACCCAAAGACGCATTCCCTCGTCAGTCACTACGCTCTAGACTCTAGACTCTAGACTAATGTTTACAACCAAGTTTTATTTTCAAACATGCCAAACTCATCTCTTTTGGTGGGGCTATGACAGTCAATATTCAAATGCCAACACCAAACGGAGAACTTCAGGGAAGCAAAACGATGTCTCAGCAAATCTCTCCCTGACTATTTTCCATCTCTCGCTGGTATGGTAGTGGCCAGACGGTGCTAGAATGCCGCGGAATCAAGGTGATGCGCAAGGCAAACTGGGATTGCCGAGACTTCTCGAAGGGCACCTTGGCGCAAGAAGCAAATCCAATGAAGATGGCTGGTGCCAACTGCACTCTGTGCCCGAGTGGCGTGTACAGTACATCATGCAGCATGATAAAATGTATGCAAACATTTTCGACATCACGTGACATAGATAGACATGCCCGCCCACCATGTCTAAGAATCCTGACAATAATGTTAAATCTATGCGCAACTTCTTGTTATGACGGGCTTGCTGTGTTTGCTTATGTCCTTCCGGTGGATCCACCTGCAAGCTCTCTCTCACAAAAGCTCCATATCCACGTAGCAGGGGTGCACGTGTACATTGCGCAGCCCACGGATCGTCGTGCATAATATTCTTTCCTCGCACGAAGGTAAAGGAGTATGGTCAAATAATCTCAAACAACCTCAAATGATATCAAATGTGTCTTTCCCATTGACTCATCCACTTGAGAGCAAGAAAAGCAGGCGAAAGGTGTGTAATGTACTTGAGCAGTTGAGCATAGTTGAGCTCTAATGTGATAGTTGGTGGTGAACTGACCAATCTAAATACAGTGTGCCTGACACACATTGTTTTGGTCATGCCAGGATGGACCAATCACATTATTCACATTTTTCTTGACCGTAGGCGCAACATTTAGCATCGAATTGATGTCGTGATGCGAATGATAATGATGATAATGATGGTGATAATGATGGTGATGGCGGACGGCAGTCCAGATCTTGATGATGATGGTGATAATGATGGCGATCAATCATCATCATCATCGTCATCATCATCATCATCATCATCATCATCATCATCATCGTCGTCATGGTCATGGTCGCGGTAATGGTCATGGCAATTTCATGACATTGATGGTGATGGTGACGGTGACAATCATTGGGACGATGACCAGAACTATGAGGACGAGGATGTGGCGGGCGATACTGAAGATCAGGGCAAGGAGGAGGAGGAGGAGGAGGAGGAGGAGGAGGAGGAGGTCGAGGAGGCAGGATGGTGTATACCAAGGAACGCCCTCAAACTGAAAGCCATGCAGCGCCCAACAACAGCAGAAAGTTGCATGCAAAAACTTCTTCGAACCTTCATCAAATGGTAGCAGGAAAGCTCATGTTCAGAACGGCACCGCAACCATTTTGGAGGAAGGGGGGGCGAAATGAAGAATGCCTTGGGCCCTCAGCAAAAGCACTGAAAACTCGATTAGCTGGCGCTAAGCCAAGCCTATCAGATTATCAAGGTCCAAACGATTTAGCAGCCTGAACCACTGCGAGATTTGAGGACAGCTTCTAACGGTGTCTTCACATCCCATTCTAAAACAAACCTTCCATGCGCAAACACACATGTATATATATATATGATATATACACACGCCCCACCTTGTCCTGCCCCATGTCGACTATGGCATGTAGAGTCACATATGATCATGTATGTAACGTATGTATGTGCCAGAAAAAAGGCAGAACAAATTGAGAGCACAAGTCTAGGCACAAGTCGTGAGATGTCGTGAGTCATAAAGTCTGCCAAAGATGACAAGTTTCGAATGAAATTCTTGCGCCCGCCAGTTGGCACAATCAGATTGTCAGTGCAAATCATCTGCGCCTCTTTCTTCAGTTCAATAGCTGGAGCTCCTTGTGAGAAAATCAATGAGTGCAAGCCTGGCGTCGTTCTTGTCCCAGCTTGTGTCAGTGTAGAGCTAGAGAAAGCCGCAAGACTACAACGACTACAAAATACATCAAAATACTACGAAGGCAAAGTAAAGGTCTCCAAACTGGATGTGCAAACAAGGTAACAGTTGAGAACAGCGAAGCCAAGTAAAAAGACACACAATATGACACAATACACGTATGACAGAATATGACACAATCATACAAAATCAACCCCTCACGGTCCGGAAATGTCCGGAAAAACAAAAAGCATCAAAAACTAATCAAAGGCAAGGAGCCCTTCATCGGTCCATCTCGTGATGCGCCATCGATGCCCTTCCCTCTGGGCATCCGAATCAACTGCAATTCTTTGGGGTCCACATCAAGGGCTGCAATTGACACGTAAGCCATGATGGCTTGGGCCTGGTTGATATATGGATTCCACCAATGCGAATCGGAGAATAAAAGCAAAGGCCTGGAGCCTGTGTCTATATCGCAGGGCTGCTCACTCTTCCCGTCTAACAGTGAAAGGCTAACAACGTCATGACTAAAAATGTAGAACTGCAATTGCAAGCCATCCTTGGGCAAATTCCAGTGACACCCACCACCAGCGCCATACATTTCGATGGGGCGCAGTTCACTCAGCCCAGGAAGGTGGGCCTCCAAGATTGCGAGCTGGAATTCGGCATGTTGCTTGACTCTGCTTGATTTGTTGTATCATAGTCTTGGGCACAAGTTTGCTGGTAAACAGCGGCAAGCATGGCTTTAAAAAACGCCTGACCCACCAGGGTCAACCGCTAAACTCCTGACATAGTGGACGCGCCTTCATGCCTTTGGCCCGGCAAATGTAGTCATCAGCTTTTGCCACTCCAGAAGACCTGTTTAGCCAGGATGCGGCGCAGGAGAAGGACACACTTGCGCTGTCCTGAGCTCAAGAAATGTATCGAATTGTATCGACAAAGAAACGCGCTGCTGTTGCAATCTTTTGTAGCCAGTCATTCCATCTCCCCAAAGGTGCCCAACGACGATTCTTGAAACCTGACCATAGGTGTGTATGCATATATAATTCTGTACAGATATGACTAGTGCGTCGTATTACACTGTACATAATGCATACAAGGATATATAATGGATATATTATTACATATAGTAACCATCAAGATACCAAAATCAAAGTAATTCCGAACTCCACATCAAATTTTGCGCCATGTTTGGTCTGGCTTCAGTCGAGCAAAACTCTTCGCCATGAAGCTGATACCTCTTCAACCTCGGCACTTTGGCATGGTATTCTAAGGAGGCCATGCCAAAGGTCCCCCCAAACAAAAGCGTTTGGCATTTCCCGAGCCAGTTTGCGAGACGTGGTATCACTGAAATGCTCCTGGAAACCTTCCGAGGCCAACCTCAGAGTCACAGTTCTCATCTGGATGAGGCCGAAGACCACTTGCGAGGTTCGTATAGGTGCGGTGCACTGACTGAAGACTCTTGTGCAATGCCAGGGTGCAAGTCTCTTCGTCAGCTATGACATTGGAAAAAGCAAGTGCCAGCTGCAAAAAATGGAAGGGGCGCAAGCGGTTCAGAATCATCAGTATTGCTGAGCTAGTGCCATGCTTGAACCTGTGTGACAAGGCCGCGTGGCTGTGCCTGTTCGTAATTTAGCATATCAAGCATGCCATTGAACAGGGCCCTGATACAGACCGGCTAGCGGCTAGACACAACTCACCACCTCTGGCAAACAAATAATTTTGAAAGGGTGTCACCAGTTTCGTTGCACAACTCTGACAGCTAGAGAACAACTCTTTGCCCCTGCACCCGGTGCACCCGGGGCAAGAATTCCACAATGCTATGCCTGTCTATCTCAGCGGGTGGGCATGTGAGGTGCGATTGTCATGTGTGCGAGTGTTTGTTTTTGACACAGCGACTTGACAAGACGATATGCAGCCACATGCACATGTTTGTGTGTCTGCCCCAGCGCGCGCGCTCTTGTGTGTCTGCTCTTGCACATGGAAGTCTCTGCAAGGGGGAATACGGTGGATGCTATGTCTGCCGTATGTGCTTTTGGGCCTATCGGCCTTGTGTGTATGCACCGCAGCTGGCAACTTGGACTAGTAAAAATGAACAACAAGCGTCAAATCTCTTGGTAGGAACACGCTGGAAACTTGGGAAGCCTCACTTCCTTCGACAGTGCCTTCATCAAATTAGTCAGCAACACAAAGGTTGTGGTGTTGGCCCAGCAAGAGAAGGTAGTCCTAGCCCGTTTCTCCAGCTGCCACCCTAATTCATCTTGCAACTTTTGGGATCTGCCAAGTTCCATTGCTTCTCAGCTGATCAGCAACTAAGCAGGTCCCGAGAGGAAGCCAGGAAAAATTCACCTAGACCTTGAAGGCTGCTGAGCTGAGCCTGGAATGACTATTATCTGTTTTACATACGAATACAGACAAATTAAATCAAAAAATTACTCGGCAGTACAATTTTGCCAGGAGAAGGTGGGGGGCGGCCCAGCATTGGCCAAATGACTTTGGAGTCTGACGGTGGCCAGCTGCTTTTAAACTGTCTTTTGAAATGAAGGCTGAAAAGGAAAAAGGCGCCTGGTACAAATTCAGTTTAGGAAAAAAAAACAAACTCCAACCTAACGCCTGGAACCAAACGAGCACCCCCACATATCTCCACACAACCTGCTCCTACTTCGGCCACAAAAGCTGTGTGGAGAATTCAAACACGTCCCGGAAAATTCATGCAATAATATTCAATATCGTTACCAATATCGTTCAATCTTTTCATGCTGCGTTTCAATGTAAAGCAAGGGCATCCTCGCGGTTCCTGCAACTACCAGCGTGCACACACTGGCTGGGATGAAGGCTCGGCTACAGGAAGCATCGCTACGGCATGCTACGACCAATGCCACTCTTGCGAAGGAAGTTCGCTGCATTCAGCCACCTCATGCGCAAGGGCACATGAACCAGTTTGTGTTCGTGAATGACGGGTGCAATTGTGTGCATAACCTACATGCAACCTATGTCTGTATTGCCAGGAAATCCTGGCATGAAATGGCATGAAATGGCATGAATATACCTATATGTACCTATATAATTGTTCATATTCATGAATAGAAATGCAGAAATAAATGAAGGAATAGTCACATACTATGGTGGTTACGGGCAGCCAACAAACGAAAACGGTGCATCCATGCCACTCCCTCTTTCGACAGCATTTGACCGCTGCCCAAACAGGAATCAAGACCAACAACAGCTGACACATCTCCATACACTTTACTCCAAGTTGATCTGACAAACATTCAGGTGCATTTCTTTGCCCCTTGAACATGCACATGCGGCAAGAAAAAGGACAATGTTGATTGGGTTTGGGTACTTGTACGTGTCCCCCTTTTCCGGTCAAAATATAGGAAACATGATTCATCTCTCTCCATCGCCATCTCTGAGGGTTTAGCCAAGGGCTAAAGGCGAGCCATTTGCCCAATGCCCAGAACTATTGTCAGTCAGCCAGCAATAGGATACATATGCATCCTAACGAGCGAAAACCCTAGCACCCTGCTCAACCCCCAGGCTGGCGTTTGTGGACTTGCATCCTTCCATTCAGATTGTCCGATAGGTATTGGCCTACCGGTGGTAGCGTTTTTTATGTCATATACCGCTGTTCCTGCTTGCTGCACAATCAAGCAGTGCGCAAAAAAGTGTCATCATATCCTCCTTATAATGAGGATAGCCAGACGTATACACGCAACGCGCCGGCACAGGCTGTTTAGGTGAAGGCCAAATCTTCTACTCCAGCATCTGATCCTAACGCCGTGACCATATTTTGAGCTTTAGATTCTGCTCCCCCCAAGACTCCTAAACTCACTTCGTTCGCAGAACAAGCTTCAGCCGAGCCTACTGACTGGTTCTTGCTATCTATTTGTCTATTCATATAATCATATTCATAATGTTTATATGTTGCATCAAATGCTTATACTGTACAGCAGCGCATCAACTTCCCAAGTTTGTTGGTCTTGTCAAGGGACAAATTGCCAATGCGCTCGGCAAATGATGGCAAATGCTTCAAACATGTCTTACAGCCTAGATGCATTTAGACACGTGAAGTCCGTGTTTGTGCTTTGGAACGCCACGGGAAGTTACGAGTTGACTGAGGCAAGCGCTGTTAGGGTGAAAGGGCCTGGGCAATTTCAATAACTGGCAGAAAATAATGGTATGGTATATTATGGTATAGTACGAGATAGTACGTCCATGTATGTCCATGTAATTACAACAAATCCTGCTCTGGGTCACTGATGGTCACTGCCTTGCAAGTCCTAAGAAGGTAACTTTTGTCGTTGTGAGCGTCCGTGACCTGCATACACTTGCCGGCACTGCTCCTTGGCACAGCTGAGCATCGAAAGAGCCAGTCAAAAAATCCAAATGACTGCAAATATGTATATATATATATATAGTATCTATCCATATTTAACTATTTACAAATGAAATGAACTTTGGTGATAGAAGAGACTGTGCAGGCTTGAGAGAAAAGACCATTATTGTCGAACCCCAATTTCTGCCGCGCACAGCTAATATCTCTCAGCCAATTTTGCAACAAAGAAGTCAACTCTCGAACTCAGAACTCTGAGGATCTCTGAGCATGTTGCTTCAAGTGCATGTCATCCAAGCGCCTCGCAAGCTGCAAACCAGGTGGTCCCATTGGCCGTGTCCGAGAATTTGGTGCTCATGTAATCATCATGCGGCCAAATCAATTTCAACATCAGAAACGAGGCAGGAACCAATGCAAGCGGCTATCTGAGTCCTGCATAAAAACTAGAAGTGATGCTTCGCGATGCAGCAAAGATAATGATCACTTTCAGACTCAACGATATAACTTCAATATACTTCTCTCAAATCACAGCATGCATGGACTCCTTGCACGGACGGACAGCCACAACATTCCCCTCGTGCGACAAGCACCTCAAACCATCTTGAAAGCGATCCCGAAGCTTTCAGCACTCGTGGAGAGGCCCACATGCAAAGGAGACACCTATCATGATTCAGGACCAGACATCTTGTATCCCAATTGCGGCCTTGGGTAGGCTGAAAGAATCTAAAACATCCACATGCCAAAGAGTTCTCTGAACAACTTCCAACATCCTGAAAGTAGGATTCAAGTAAAGCAGCCAGCAAGAGGGTGGAGTCCTCTTGCAAACCAACAAGGCGGCAGAATGTCAGTCTAAGCGTGGCTTAGATAGGTACACACGCATTAGCCCTGACTTGTCTTCGACGAAAGCCTGGCACTCTCCCCATCTCAAGATATCTCAAGATGATTCAAGATGATTCAAGATGCACATGTGTGGCCCCTACATAGTCCATGCTTGCCCGGCAGCTTGCCCTACAAAGCTGTCAAACTTTGCATCACAGACACGCCGACTGCCTGCGTGCCATGCTGACCATGACATGGGTAGGCTCCTATCGCTTCACCTGGGAACTTGCCTCAGAGACTCGGTTCAGTTTCGGTTCTTCGGTTCAGTTTCCCATCGCTTGAAACTGGAGCCTTCCTTGCCTTGCTGATCCTTGCTGTGACTATTTTGACTTCATCGCAATCCAGTGAAAACAAGATGTTGGATGATGTTGGATGCTCCCAAGAGTTCTCCCATCTTGAAGATTCAGCCAAACCTGTCACTGTCAAAACTTCAGCTGCGGTCATCTGAGAACCATGACTGCCCAGTGTGTCAAGACCTCATGACTGAAAGCTTGAACCCTGCGTCTAGCAGCAGCACATCCACTCATTCTGCTGTGGACATTCCTTGTGTGTTCAGTACTCTTAGTGATTCTTGTGGCCTTGAGATGCCGTTTTTTTTTTGAGTTGAGAACTCTGAGTGCTCTTAGTGCCCTGCATGCGTCAAGCACTTGATTCCTCAAAGCACCCCCCTGTGTCAGGCGGCTGACGAAGGTCAGGCAGGGTGTGACGCCAGAGGGTCTGTTTGTCAAATAAATCAGTGAAAAAAGTCCATCAATGCAGCGATCCAAATTTTCGAAGGGGCAATGGCTTCACAAACTGGCACATCCATGGCATCACAAATGCCCACCACCAGCTGTCAGCTTGTAAGAAAGTACAGCTTGTCTTACCACTTCTCTCAACCTCAGATAGATCCCAAATACCGGAACTACAGTGGCCCTACCAGCTTTATGCCCTACCAGCTTTATGACCTACCTACATCCTGATAGAGCTACAGCTACTACTGTAGTATACTATAGCTTCACCTGTCGCATCACTGCAGAACGTTATGATCCGTTTTGGATATTTTCGATCTTGCTTTCCTTATGAAAGGTGCAAAGTGAAACCTTACAGCCTGATTTGCCAAAGAATTTCCGTGTGCCTTGGTTTCAGCAGTGATCTTGGGGACAAACAAGTTGGGAGTTACCACTTGTAGGTACCAACGAAAGTCCTGCGGTGTGCGACTAGGAGCAATGCTATCTCCAGAGTACTCTACAATGCGTCCACTGTTCAGTGGCTGGCTGATTGATGATGAGGAAGCTTGTCTGATCTGCCTGCGTCAAGAAAATATACTTGAAATTCATTGAGAGTACTTTCCCATCCACAGCACAATGGCTGCAGTTTGTGTCAGCCATGATGAAACAAGCGAGCTGCGTGGCACAAGATGGTAGTGATGTGTGGATGCATGCGTGTGTTGGTGAGTAGATGCGCCAACACACATAAATAAATATATTGTCTATATGTATGCATATTTATCAATTACATTTATGTAATTACAATATATTACAATGGTTGATCACTTATGATTTCTGAACAATACGGTCAAACCGCTCAAGGTATGCTTGATGACTGGGTTCAGTCAGCCACCATAGCAGTTTCCCACCCTGTCCTTGCAGTGGAGTTTTTTGCGCAGCTGCTTTCTGGGTTCCAAATCGCCGATTGGCAAAGAAGCAGGCCTCACAGCAACGTAGGCATTGTATGGCATTCTCATGATGTCAAGTGTGCAGCAATTGTGGCCCAGTTTTTATAAATCTCTGGAAGTGCCTCTGGTGGTGGTGACGGTGGTGATGGTGGTGGTGGTGGTGGTCGGACTTAATTACGGGGATAAGCGCAAACCAAATGACATATATATAATCAATCCTCAATGGAAAATGCGGTATGTGATTGATATCTGATATCAGCATAACATGGCTCAGCTGTATCTGTACCTCCAAATATCCACGAAAACAAGTGGTGAAAAAATGGTTGTGGTTCAGCGTCAGCGTGCAAGGACATCCAAACTGGCAACTGATGTGTCAATTCATATAGCAAAGGCCTTCCGAACAATGGTGGGTCGGATGCATGTCTTCATACACATTTAAGCCAACTTTGCATCTGCGCTTGAAGATTCGCACAGGATACAAGGTTGATCGTGTTGATTGTGTTGATCGTGTTGATCATGTTGATCATGTTGATCAGTTGATCAGGCTGTTTGTTGAAATCATGGAGTGTTTGGAACAATGCACAAAATCCTGACGAGCAAGACAAAATGTCGAGTCCACAATTCCGTTGAGCCTCTGGGATGATAAGAATGGCATAGAGTGCAGCAGCAAAACCATCTATATACCACTGTTTGACCACAACCTTCTGTTACTTACTCTGTTACTCCGCATGGTTCGCCAACAACTTCCCAGCTTAATGCGGCTTGATGCAACAGGCTGAGTTTCAGCGTACGTCTGGTCACGTCTGGTCCCGTCAAGACTGAGGACCTCACAGAGGTCCTGATGCAAACTTCACCAACGACTGAAACTCGTCCATCCAAACCTGTGCGGCTCGCTGTACATGTGCGGCTTGCAGTAACAGTTCCAGTGAACATGACAAAAAGGCAAACTATTACAAACAAGAAAAAACACAGACCCAAACCACAGAATACCACGGCCACCTCGGCTGTGCGCAGTTTGTTCCTGTTGATCTCCTCCCCAGGGACCTTGTAAACCTGACCTCACTGGAAGGCAAGGTTGTTGGAAGCAAGAAGCATCAAGATCATCAAG
Organism: Symbiodinium sp. clade C Y103; assembly: GCA_003297045.1. Classification (NCBI taxonomy): domain Eukaryota; class Dinophyceae; order Suessiales; family Symbiodiniaceae; genus Cladocopium; species Cladocopium sp. clade C. Next base: position 26,317 of record BGPT01001389.1, on the reverse strand, counting down.
ATTCTTCAATCTTTTTGAATACTGACCAAAGAGAATTCAGTGGACACTTAGAAGAATCTGTGCATCCCCTTCGCTCCCGGGACATAGGCGGGCGCAAACCCTGAAACTGCAACACATCACATCTTTTTGCATCTATAACGTTGCTCCAGGCAACTCGTCGGATTTCCCTAAAATACATTACTGTACATATCCATCTATGAATGCACACTGTACATTCATTGATGGATAGTGATGGCATATACATTTTGAGGGCGCTGAGCGTTGCCGCTTCTTTCAGGAGCCCTAGCTGGCCCATGCTGGTTTGAATATGTTTCAATGGGATGTCACCTTTTCTGAATGCAACAAATGTTCTCCCCCTCAGCCAGCATCTCTTGAGTGTCACCCCAACAAGCCACTGCAGCCACTGATTCAAATAATTTCTGTCAATCTCATTCCTGCACTATCGGACGTGCCTTGCCAGTACTGAGGCGTCCGGAAGATGTGGCCAACCTTACCAAGCCCAATACGGTCCGGTTGCACAAGCATCACAAGCACAACGGGCATCCATCCATGGTTGAGTATGGTTGAATCATGTTGAATCACCACCAAACTAAAATACTCCAAAAACATCTATCTTCTGCATTAGAGATCCTATGAGACATTCATAGGAATTTAGGGCCCACATCTATTTAATACGACCAAAAGATACTAAAAGCATCCAAAATCAAAATCATTACAGTAAAAGCGGACCGAGCCACATGAGAACAAGGCAAATATTCGATGTCACCACCACACCTTGGAGTCAGAGCGACTTCAGGCAACATCTGCCAACCTGCCTTCTGTACATCTGAGATCTCTTTTGAATTCTTTGGATATCTTTGGATGCTTCTGTTTGGATGTGATGCTTTGTTATTGTCTCGCCATAGTCATAGGCCGCGTAGGCTCTGTTGCTTTTACAAGTCCTTCGATTTTTCTTGGAGGCTACCCACATCCGGTCTTAGCATTGGACATCCAGGTGCGGAAACCTTGGAACCATCTGGGGATCATTTCATGATGAAAGGGAGACCTCTTGCATCCGATGCGTACACATCCCATGAGCACACCAAGACAAATAATAAGACAAACAGCTGACGCGAGTATTTAAGAGGTTCTGCTGGAATATCACCGTGGGATTGCGCTGGAATGGGTATGGATTTGTGCCTTGGTGGCCTTGTGAAATCTTTGTGAACATTGAAACATTTGGACTGCGCCTTTGATCTGCCCTACCAGATCATTCATTGCTCGAAATCTCCATCGACAAATTTAAGAACAGAAGGGGGCAGTTGTGTAAAAAAAACAAGCAGACCAGCGCGAACACACAAACACACACACAAGTAATTGATTCAGCTCACCCTCCCTGCCGGTCCCGTTGAATAACTTGTTCGGCATAAGAAGAGCACGCCACGGCAGATGCATGATTCAAATGGCACAAATCCACACATATACGCTGTGTGATGTCAATGTGGCTATCAAAGCCAAGGGTTGGTCGCTGGCTACAAGAAACTCTACACTGAGAACACGTGCAAAGCTGATATCCATATGCCATGACACTTGGGCTGATGATGGAACTGCTTTACGCCCTCTATTCTCAAGCTCCGATTCTCCCTTTCCCAGCGGGTGCTTGTTTCAGTGCAAGCGCGAATTGGTAGAGCAACCTTTGCAAGGATGTGAATTCAGACCAACTTTTCTGCTGTGCGTTTTGTTGGTTGGCGTCACTGTCTAAGTCCAGATTGGGCGGAATGTTTTTTGGCACTAGGACTAGGATGCCAGTCCTTCGGCGAGAACGTTGAATTTTACCTCCTGCGGATGTGGCAAAGGACTTTATTTGGAAGCTGCAAGACAAACAGCGGGTTTAACATATTCAGGGTGATGCTCTGGTAAGGCGCTTTTAAGCTGACCATCTAGGAAATGGAACATCTGATCCGGTGACCTTTTCTTGCGCTTGTGTTTGATCAAACGATCGCAATTTGACGCGTCACTTTTCACGGCAATACATTGTGGAGCAGCAGTTGCACAGTCATGTCCAGGGGAGCCCTACAGTAGCAATTGAATTGGTTGGCGCTGCTGGGTTGAACAACAGTGGCATTTGGCGCAGCGGCTCAAGTGAAAGTGCGGAACTAGTAGCAAATATACGATTGAAGAATTTTCACAAGATGTCGCACACACACTTGAAAGACCGTATGTCGTCGTTGATTCTTTGATAAACTCCTTGGAGTGATGGGGCCTAGTCCCCTGAAGGCCGTATGATGGTGAAAATGTATGAAAATGTATGAAAATGTCGATGCCTTGAGGATTCCCAAATCAACGTCTTGACATGGCAATTCGAGAAGAAAAGGATGTAGAAACACGGAATTAGACAGCTTGTTCAACAGTTCAATTTGGAATTTGCAGGTACAGGGAGGTGATCAGCCTCCCTTTCCCACCAATGGAAATAGCTTCGTTGCGTGCAGTATGCCAAGGGCTTTGATGGAAATTCTTACCCGTATGAAATCCAACGGGGTTCACACACACATACACACACTTGCTAAAAAAAATGGCACAGAGGGGTGTGGGGCGTGGTGGGGCGTGGTGGGGCGTGATGGGGCGTGGTGGGGCGTGGTGGGGCGCAGTGGGAGTCTGTCATATTTTTTGGCGGTTGGGCCTGCCAGCAAGCCAAGCTTTTCTCTCTTCACAAACATGTCTGCATAGAGTTCGAACAGGTTCAGTGCAGGATGAAGGTCGCGTTTTTGGCAGACGCAGCAGGGCCCTAGCCAATTTCCATTTCCTCCCCACCGTAGAGTCGCATCTCGGGATCATAGCCTGACCATGTCAGGTCCCAACTGCTTCTGCTTCAATATTTCCAGAACTCTTCCAAAATCAACTGAACATATGAACCTTTTGGCTGCTAGTGTCAATTTGACTTGCGTTACTCAACAAGATCTTGCGTCTCTGAATCTCCTTCGTTCTCGTTCTCTCTCTCTCTCTCTCTCTCTCTCTCTCTCTCTGTCGCTGCTAACTACTCTATCTCTCTCCATTTTGCTGCGGGGCTCTCTGCCCGTGAAATTGAGCAGGCCAGAATGCCCATCTTTGGAGCAAATGCGGGGACATCACGAGGCACCCGAGCTTTCACTTGCAACATCGTGCAACCACATTTCTTTGGCAAACCCTGCCCTAAACATAGATTTGACATAGATGTAAAATGTCTCACTCAAAGTGTCCAGAGTTTGCCTTCCTGGATAGAGTGCTGCTTTGTGCAGCCCGCTAGTTGCTGGGCATTTGGTTAGGATCTTAAATCCAAAAAAACACATCACAAAAGTCTCAGTGGGCGAGCTGCCACGTCATTCATGTTTCGATTTGAAGATTGTGAAGATCCTGCTCGGCAGTAGCATCCAAGTTCTTGTAGCTTCGCCAACAAAAGCATCGCAAACACTGCATCAAGCATGGCATGCCGGGCATGCTTGTCAGAGCAAACTTTGTCAACTAAACCTCTGAATATGAAGAGTCTTGAAGAACTAGAACGAACAAGAATCTGGACGCAACGTGTCCATGTAGCCAATCACGTGTGTAATATGTACATAATCATATACATAGATATAGATATAACACAGTGTGTACATATATAATCCCCCAGGGAATTAAGTCGCTAACATGGACTCCCCATTGGTTAGACAAGAAACCGGAACCCACGTATAACTCCCACCATTGCATATAGATCTGAAGATTGGGACAACCCGGCCAGATTTTTGATGTTTTTGGGTAAAATTTCAACAGAACAGAAGATTTATCCACATATGTCCATACATGATATACATGATCACACATTATCATACGAATCATACACGTCTACGTTTCCATTCAGGTCATGTAAACAACAATGATATAATGATGGTCAAAAGATTTCTATCGATGTCTGCATCAGTAGAAAAGCAAACAATGTCTTGAAAGTGGTTCCATCAGACTTGCAAAAGAATCCGCATGGCATGCTTGGACCGTCTGAATCATTCTGGGAGGTCTTTGAACTTGATTGTCTTCTGCACCAGAAACACAGAGCCTGGGCCAAGCGTTGGAAGAGTTCACTCTCTGGACATGACTCATCATGTCTTATATTCACTCATTACTCACTACTTGTCAATACTTGTCATAACGTTGCACAATGTCACACGACCACTTGTGACTACTCGAGGCAAGTAGCTGTGCACGACTGCCTGGCCAATGACATCCATCTCTCACGTCAGTGGAAAATCAAAAAACTTTATGAAGTGAAAGCCCTTAAGAGGATGCCTGGCCACTACCCTTTAACCTTCATTTCTACAAATGCTACAATTATTGCCACAACATGCAAGTAAAAAGAATGTCTGCCTATTGAAGCTAGAGACACTGTCAGAGCTGTAGCTTGTACTAGTAGCAAAGAAAATTCATGTCCATTGTGTGTCCAAATCTTACAGCAAGTCATCTTGAAGATAGACAATGACAAAGAGACAAATCACAACCATAATATATATATATATATATATTATACATATATATAAAAAGACGAATAAAAACACGCAAAAGAATCTCTCGCCTCTGGATCCTGGCATAGGACTGCAAGGAAACGATATTCCTTTTCCATCTGCAATGGCTCGGACCTGATGTCCTGGAATGAAGACAGAGTTTGGATAACTTTGGTCCGTGCACTGCGTGAATTGCATGAACTGCATCACAACATATCACAGCAACCCCGGTAACCACGGCTCTGTACTGTGAGGCTCTCTGTGACAGTCGTCATCGTCCACGTCCATGCCTCCATCAACTGCCAGGAAAGTGGCTTGGCTGGACACTTTGTGGTCCCCAAAGCTGCGCCAGGCAGTCGACAATTTGGGCACGCGCCCTCAGTCGGTGAACCGCCCCAGGTTTCCCAACGATGAATAAAAATTCCAAAGATTTCAAAGGACTGGCTTCATAATGAATGATAATGGATGATACTGATAATGGATGATAATGGGATATTTGACTTTGAAGGCTTGCAGTGCACAGCCAGATCCGGTTTGGGTCAAGATAATCCACTAAGCTAATCGATCTATATTATGATGCATTGCCGGTGCCATGACCATCAAAATAGAATTCACATCATTCGCTCCAGAATCTAGAATCAATCCTGCGATTCCAAGAAACGCTGTCCAAGTTTTGGTCCCTTAGCATGGCGAACTGGCAACGCAGTGTCTCCATAAGATCCACGCACCTTTTCTAGCCTGGCCTTATCTTCACAGGAGAATAAAGACAAAACTGTTTGGTGTATTTGACAGGAATCACTGAATAAAAAGCGATTTTTGCTGTATCTTCAGCTACGCTTTTGACAAATCAAATGCAAGAATCTGAGATCCATTTCAGACGGGTTCGTATCCACAAGCTGCACAAAACCTACGTCTCTCATACTGGTTTGATGCAATTTGACTTACAACGAATTGCAATACAATTTTGAATCTTTTCTTGGCGCCTCTCTGGCAGACTGTGCCCACACACTTCAGTCACTTCAGCATTCAATAATTAAATTATATTAGATGTAATTAATACTGTACAGTAGTACAGTCATACACCTTAGTTTAATATCGTTTGATAGGCGTACGCATGCTACCGAGAATCTCCATGGACTCCAGGGATATCCTCAAGTGGCGGCGCAAGCACAACCTGTGGAAGTAGTGCCCGCACCTGCAAACAGCAACAGACAGCAACAGAATGCAACAAACCAACAACAAACAAGCCAAATTCATCCAAATTCCCCAAAGATCCCCAAAGTATACCCAGTAGGCTTGTGCAACTGCAAAATCTCACCCATGCAAATCTGGCACGTGCATTGTGCAATGGCTGTTCCAAGATGAAGCCAATCTAATTGCTTGTCTTGAACTGAGGACGCAATGTTAAATAAATGCAGCACACATCATGACCGTCTGATTTCTTCTATATGCATGATCAACAAACATATCAAACATCTCCAAACTTGCATACCATGGCGAGTATCTTTCATCCTGGTAGAACGTGTCGAGTCTCTCGAGAGCATGTATAGAATCGGGTAAGGTCAGGACTAGCGCAAAACCTACATCAAACCAGGAGGTCTGCCATCTTTTTTCACCATGTCTCTCCGCTGATGCTATGATATTCGCTCATAAATGAGGATGTATTCTGGGTACATATTTTCAGTATCGAAGAAAATGAATTCCTTGTATGTACCTCGGCACTTCTGGCGATCTCCAAGGACACAGTCGTATGGGCCTTCTATACAGCTCTGGGTTAAGTCTTCTGCATCTGGCTCCACCTCGTCACAATAGCGGACATGACCACCCAGTGCACGGACAAGTAGCATCGCATACTCTCCACCCGCGGCCTTTGCATACTCATCTGCTTTTGTTATACTCTCGGCCAGGTATGTGCCTCGGCCGTATAACGTTCCAGTACTCCCTCCTGCAAGGTCAATGCGGAAATCGCTTCTGGAAATAGCCAGAGCTGCTGCAGGTGACGTCCCATGAAACAGCATCCATTCGTTGCACGAATGAGCCAATTCTTCGATTCCGAAGTGCTGTGTGTATTTCGCCCAGGCCTTTCCCGTCAGGACATCATATCGTCGCATCGGGTTGTCCTTTGCATCTAGGAGGAGCTCAGCTCGTCGAATGCCAAATTCTTGCCAGCTCTTGCCATTTTCAAATCGATAAGCCCGGGAAATTCGAAATCCGCTCGGTACATTTGGAGTGTCCTAAGAGGTACTACCAGCAACGCTGGTAAAGTAAGGAAATCTCAGAAACAAACCCGAAAGCACTGAAAGAGTTTCTTGCCCATCAACGGGCTGCTTTTAGAACCCTCTCCCACCATCTCCCAATATCTCCCAGCATTCCCACCAACTTTCATTCTCCAAAGCTGGGGCAAAGCCAACTGGATATAGAGAGATCTTGATAGCTTTTGTAACGAACATGCAGAAATGAATCTCTCGCAGCTGTAGTCACAGAAAAAGAAAATCATTAAAAGCACAGCATCAGAAAGAGTATGAACAAATGATAGCAATGAATAGTAGTGAATAGCCATGTTTTTTTTGTTAAGTGGCTTAGCAATTGTCCGGTTGACTGTTGGGATTGCGATCAACTACTAGTAGGAATGACCATAAGCAAGAGAAGGGTTCCTTCGAATGGGCACAGGCGGATACAGGGAGCCCATCAGTTCTAGATTCCTATCTCCAAAGATGCAGAGGCAATCAGAAGCATCTGCAGGTGCCTAGCTCGTGCATGAGACATCATCTGCAATGGTGAACATGAAGGGTAATGGTAGCTTGGCCCCCAACACGATCACACACTACGGTGATCCTGAAGACTATGCAGGTGATGAAGCAGCCTGGCATGCCTTCAATCTTCTACTCTGAGAGCAATCATTGAAGGTCATTGACATCACTTCCACAAAGAAAAGCCTGACCTTTGATGACTGGTGAAGAGATCTGTCATGGGTGGACTGGGCGACTATGGTGTGATCTTGTTTTGATATGTTTCAATTACTTTTTTAAAATACGTATACTGGATACATACAGTATATGCGCAATGCATTTTAGATATCGATTCTTTGTCTTTCATGCCCTTTGATTACTGTAGTCAAGTTGATTCAAGTTCTGCAATAATTATGGTTCAAATTTTGAAGTGCAGCTGCTGGGTTTGAATCTTTTGGAAATTCGTGTCTGGCAATGTCTGCCTAGGCCTAGCAATGCCTAGCAGCTACCGTAGCATGTGCTATGCATGTGCTGCACTTGCAAATCAAATTGCTGCCGTCACCCTGCGATGCGGAACTTGAAAGCATGTAGCGACGTGTAGCGACGCATTGCGCCAAGTTTCTGGATGATGTTTTCGCCGATCGCGCGTCCAAACGTTGCTGTAGGTACTATTCACAAGCTGTTGTAGAAATGGCAAATGCCCTGCGTCCAATTGAATGATTTCGTTGCAGCTGGCTGCGCATTCGGTTCCTTTCAGGATGCAGTTTGAAGAAGGAAGCAAACAAAAACAGGAGGCTCCACCCTCATATTGCTATTATCATCTATTATCCATCTATTATCACTCCTTGCAAGAGCACTGTTGTACAGTACATGCAATGTTGTACACAAAAAGATTTTACGTGCTACCCATGTGCTACCCGTGCTAACCTGTCAGGGGCCTTGAGAAAAGCCCATGTGAACCACGTTCAAACATCTTCAAAACTCCCTTTCTTCTGATTTTGCCCATTTGGATCCATTTGGTCCCAATGTCCCAGCGGATCAATTCCTAGGTTGGTGCCTTCAAATTTTTCATATTTGATCATGAATCATGACTCTCCTCAGTCATGAACGCTTCGCACTAAAACATGCGAAAAGAACATGCGACACAAAGACAAATTGACAGACCAAGGGTGAGAGGCAGGCCGCTTGCTGCAGTTGTAAAGTGATATTTGATGCGGAGATTCTCACTGTATCTTACGGTCCTTGGAAACCTTTATGCATCTTTATGCAATGATTCTGTAATGATTGCAATAATTCTAACATATTGTAACGTGTTCATGTGTGAACCTCTCCTGCACGACTTTTCCAGTGACATGGAAAAGGCGCAACTGCACAGGCAGGTCGCGAAAGTCGGTGCATCATTCGCTTGTGGCCGCACTGGCACGTCTGCAAGCGATCGGTGAATCCTGAAAGAGATGAACATAGATGAACATGGTCAAGATTTCAAGGCACTTGCAAAGCAAATATCTGTCAGTTTTAGACTTCGGAGTGGCAAAATCTGGCAACCCTGAACTCGCACACCAGAGACTGCTTTGAGACATTTTGAGACAAGATTCGATCAGTTGCAACGACATGCCAATGTTCTTTTTTGTGTTTCTTGTCCTGCAGCACGACTTGCCAGGCTGCTTCAAGCTACAATTGCAACGGCCACAGCTACTATCGAGCAGCATGTGATCGTATCCCAGCAGAAACTCTTGGAGTCTGCATAAGTCTGCTGGAGTCTGTGACACAGCGTGCGCTTTGCATTCTCTGTGGGTCTCCCACGGTCTCCTGCCTTCTTTTTCTTCTCCTTCTTTTCTTTCTTTTCTTTCTTGCTCCTTTTAATGCAGGCAGAACAACATGCACAATTCCCCTCGTAATATTAATGCGAACCTGGGTGAGGTCATTTTATAAGAAATTCCTTTATAAAAGGGTATCAGGCTAAAATGTTTTTACAAAATGCGAGATAGGTGCCTTATAGAATCTCAAACCCTGCCAAAATGGTTTTGAAAGAAAAACTGATTTTGCCCTTATAAAATGTGAGTCGGGCATGGGTTTCAAACATACATGGGTGTCATTTTATAAGAAACTATGACTATAACTGACTATAACCATAAGATTTGTTTAACATGACCAGTCATGATCCAAGAGGATGATCTGAATAGATTCATCATTTTATAAGCTGATGGCAGTGGCATTTTTTTAAGAAAAACAAAAAAAAACCTGGAGAAAAAAAAAGTAATAATTTAAAAAAAAAGTGGCCTGGGAATAATTTCGAGGATTTGTCATTTTATATATAAGCCCATCAAACAACAAAAAAATCATTAAAAACAAGGGGAACCCTATAAAATCAAAGACCCACTTGTCCTCGGAAAATTGGATTTTCCAAAAAAGTTCCTGTTTTCCAAAAAGTGGTCCTGATAAAATGGCCCGATTAGGCTCACCCAGCTTACTTGATTTATAAGGGATATCTAGAAGGGTAATACACATAAATCATATACAGTAAATGTATCATATACATACATGTAACATGTACATAGGTACAACGTGCCGTGTACGTGCGCGCATGTGTGTGTGTGTGCATGTGCCTGCGTGCATATCAAAGAATACTAAAATAAAATATATAAATAATAGAAACTATATACACTTACACACTTGTAGAAGTGCCTTGAAAATGCACGCGCCGATACACGTTCACAGTGTCAAAGTCTGTATATTATAACTCTACTAAGACTATGATTCGGATGCAAGAATCTGCCTTGCAAACGATTGACTTGAAGAGGCATGTACGGGGCATGCAAGAAAATCAGCTTGGGCATGCTATCCAGATAGCCCCCCAAAATCCTCAGAATAATTTTGCCATGTCGAGACTCTCACACAAATCCTCGGTCGCCAAAACGGGGCGAAAGGAAGGACAAGGGCAGGCGTTGGCTCCACATGCAGGCTCAAAGAGATCACCAATACCTAAAGGAAGGCCTCAGTTGAGCGGATAGGTGACCATAGGTGTCTCCAAAAGAGGTTTCACAATGCTTCACACATCTCAGCCCCAACAGCCCTAGCAGCTCTAGCACCTTCTATTGTACAAACTGGCTACAAAGAAAAGAAAATGCCACGCTGAGAGTGACAGGAACCGCAGTAGTCAGCTGGAAAAGGTGTGCATCCCATGCTGGAAAGAAACGACTTGAATGAACAATACCAGCAACAGCAACGACAGGAACTATGAACATCATTGGACATCCGGACAGCTCTAGCTCTGACCACTTCTTGCCACACGATTTCTTATATTTCTTGTGACATTTGTTGATATCGTATGAATTTCTTATGATCTTATGATTGCTTGCCTTAATCCTGCAGAAGTGCCCAAGCGAGGCCCTGCCCATTGTGCGAACTCAAAAAAGTTGACAGCGCCATTGCCATCCTGCTGCAAGCAGGTTCGGACATGCACATGATATCTCAGACATTCTCAGACACATGGACATGAATCATGATTGGACACACACACAATGGAGATGAAGGAAGTTCCGGGAAGCTACCTGAAAAAATCTGCAAGTGGTATGATATGTCATGGTCACATGTCATGGTCAAACATGATCTATCTTTAGAAGTCATGACAAGTTGGATCAAGTTGGTCCTCGTCCAGCAAGTCCCAGGATTCCTTGGTTAGCATCAAGCGATCTCCATGCAGTCGCTCCAGCAAGGGCAGCGCTTCTTGCAGCTCTTTTGGCGAAATCTTCCCAGATCCATCAGCGTCAACCCAGGTGAATAAGTTCCGCAAGGAAGCCATCTCAGCAGTGACGCCGGCGTGTAAACAGCAGTGCTTGTAATCTGGATCAAAGGGGTGCGCCAAAGTGGTCAAATGCTGTGGCTCCCGCAGTTTGCATTTGATGCCCATTTTGCACACTGGTCGACTCGGTGGGACAACTGGGGCTGTGGGAGCCAACGGTACGGCAACTGCTCTGAGAGCTCGTGGAAAACGCAAATGGGTGTGACATGGCCACGGCAGAGTCTTCTCCACGCACTCCCCATTGCGTTTGTAGGCCAAAGTTATGACAGATCCATCACTCCGAAGAACTGTGGCTGGTATCCACTGCTTGGCAGTGTCACTATACACTTCAGCTGCCTCTCCTGGATTTGGTACGGAGTCCCGAGAGTGTGCAGGGTAGCCATGAGTTGCCGCCGGCATGGCTTCCGACTGTTTCCACAGCCGTGGCCATCATGGCCATTCAAGTTGACTCCGGCTTCAGCGAGGGCTCAGGGAAGTACATTCGTCAAATGCGCATGTGTATCATGTACCTCAATATCAAACAAAATCAAAGAAACATATTTGCCATAGTGAGGGTTAGCGAAACATTTGGGACTTGAGACTGGGAAGATCTATACATAAGTAAAACTCTTGGCCGTGAGTCAGGCTTTCTGATTCAAATTCTAAGGCTTGGCAGCCTTACCTGGACGTACCATCGGTCCAGCCCCCTGTCAGTTGAATTAACATGTGCACACTTGTCCTGTTGCAAATGACTGATGGACAGCAAAGCTGCGCCGGTGCAACAGCATTAAAATCAGTTGAAACATGTTGAAGCATGCTGAACATGATGACACATGATGAAATATGTTGAAACTCTCAAAATGCAAAGGGAAAATATAAGCGCTCCTAAGCTATAAACTCTCACAAGCTGTCATGTGCTTGGTAAGGCGTACTAAAAACAGGGCAGGTGCGTACGGTGATTGCCACATATTGCCACCATGGCCGCCATGATGCATACAGGATGTCACAGGCTTCACACATGTCACCGTCAGGCCTGGTTTGCCAAGGCTCACCGCGGATCCAGGTCTGCTCCCCCAAGGAACCAAGGCCTTAAGTTAAACACGCCCACAACACTGGCGCTTAAAGGGCTGAACAACTTTAATATATTTTAATATTAAATGCTAATTTAATGCGTATACATTGTATCATTTACATACACTTACAATCAAGTACATGGCTGCTTTCTGCTTTTACCTTCCTTGTGCCACTTAATCTTCGGATATGCTGGGGTCTTACGAATCATCCTTGCTAGAAACCACCACAAGATCAACAACATCCAATACAGTACGCGATGCAGACCTGCACACGCCGCCAAAGTGACAGATGGCGCAAACATCCGTTGACAAAGGTTCGAAGAATCCCCCAGCAGTGCCAGGACCATGGGTGGCAAAACCTTGGCTCAAAGCAATGGAAAGACTTTCGGGGGATTTCGGGGGAATATGCCACAGGATGCCACAGGAAGCCCAGAAGATTGCGCACTCAAAGAAACACAATGGATGAAGATGATTGAAGATGCACACCTTCGGCTTGAGGAAGCAACTACGTCAAACGAATTTACAGTAAATCTGTGATTCTGATTTAACATGATTTGACTATGTATGAGCAACGTACTGCAGTTGCCCTCCTTGCTTAGTTTTCCATGTTCTTTTCCAACGACACCACTATGGCAAATGAGCGGTGTTTAAAACCTCCATTAAAACTGAATGGAAATTATTCCTTCTTGCGCAAAAGCCTTGCGTGCGCACAAATTTTAAAAATGAGCTTGCTTGAGCTTGTGCAAACGGGTTTTGCTGGGATTTCGCACGCTTGTGCTTCACAATGCCAGTGCGAAGCGATTTTGGACTGGTGTTCAAGTGGTTCAAACTAGACAGCTTTGAGCTCCTTTGAGCTTGTGCGAAGCTTGCAGGAACATGAGCTTGCACGAAGCTTGTAAAAGTGAAAAGCTTGCACGCGTGTGGTCCCATTCAACTTCTCCGTGAATAAATTCCACCGAATACTCCAGTGGTCTATAACAGCAGTTTTGAATGCGGCTCAAATCAACATGAGCCACTAGTTGCAGTATGTCGCCATCACAATCAGCCTGACATGATCTGACATATTTTCTGTTAACTTCTGAGGCTTGAAACAAAAACATGCATCTATTCCCCGAGGCTGCCTTTCTTTCAACTCGTCTTTCCTGCCTAAGAAGTTCCAAGCCCAGTGCTGCCCACAACAAATAACACAATGGAAATCAATATAACACAATACAAAGCCTAAGAAAGGGGAACGGAAGCCAGCAGCACGCTTGACTCGTTCTGAAAGGTCTTAGGGAACCTTCTGCCTTTCATAGCAAGCTTCATTGTCCGGCTCGATATGAACCTTTCATTCTTACACGTTATAGGAAGAAACCTTCTGGCTCTCTCACGGAAAGCTTCGTTATCCAGCTATCAGGTCAGAGTAAGAAATCCGTTGTCTCCACTGGACGAAAGTCTCACTGTCCAGTTCCAGCTTGACAAGATCTGTCACTCTCCAAGGTCCTAGCAAAAGCAAGAACACCCTCCTGTCGTCGTCATCATTATCAACAACATCATCATCATTATGAACAACATCACCATGAAAAATGTCTTTTCTAGACTGACATGTTCCATCATGAACCTATCATTCTTATACCGTAGAAATTTGGAATAAACCTCCCGTCTTGTATCGTGGCAAGCTGGCTTCTCCAAAATGACAACACCTATTATTTTTACAGGTCCTGGCAAGAAACCGTCTACAGTACTTTTATCCTTGCGTTTTTATCGTGCAAAACTTCATTGTCCAGCTTGATGTAAACCTATCGTCCGTAAAAGTCTTAGATGGCCTTAGGAAGGAACTTCATTGTCTGACTTGACACGAACCTGACCTTTCTAAAGGTCTTAGGAAACCATGTTGTGTCTTTCTGCTGGACCTTAGTAAGAAACCTTTGTCTCCAAGCAAAGTTCGCTTGTCCAGCTTGACACCCGCCGTTCTGAAAGGTCGTAGGGTTTTTCCTCCTGGAAAGCTTGATTGTCATTGTCATGTCATTGTCATGTCATTGTCATGTCATTGTCATGTCATTGTCATGTCATTGTCTATCATTGAAGACCCAACTCCATCCAACTCCTGTGCAATCTAGAAAATACTTCTGGCTTGAAGGCGTTGGTCCAGCTTTACATATACATATCAGCGGTCTTAAACAGCAAAAGAGCTTTTGTCTTTACGATGAGAACTTATAGCCTCAGAAAGGCACGCAAGCCTTGTAATCAAGCATCAATATGCTATTGCTTTGCTTTGCTATCCTGCTGAATCCTGCTATTCACTGCTATTCTATTTTTTCATATTTCCTCTATTCATTTGAAAGCATATTTATTTGATATGCATTTTATATTTATATTTTTTTGCTTTCAAATTGCTTTCAAATTGCTTTCAAATTGCTTTCAAATTGCTTTCAATTGCACAGCACCTCCACTCCTCCAAGCCTCGGGCCTTGACTATCCTAGCGGCCTCGCGTTACAATGTCCGTTACAACCCTTTGCAGAGCGTCTCCTTACCCTTTCCGGTGGCACATGCTATACATGCTCAAACAAACAACAAAAAAACAATCTCACACCCAAATCATCCCAAATCTACATCTAGCTGCAGCTACTGGCTAGCTTTCGTAACATCTTTAACTTTATACCACGCAATGCATGCTTTCAATATCCTGCCTAAAAGGTCTCTGACAATTCTGCCACTGCGCGCTAAACCAATCGGCATGCTGCAGCCAGCCGAGCAACTCAAATTTGCCCTAGCAGAATCACTGTTGGAACTGGTAGCGCGCATGAGCTCTGGGTCCAGCATCTCTGATGGTTTGCGTGCAATATTGTGGGCGCAGCCTTGGCAACGACTGCTCTTGCTGTGAAAGACTGGAAATCCAATCAAGCCGGCTGAGAAGACAGAGACAATAGATACACATTGTCACAATTTGTCACATGATCAAAGGATATCGCTTGAATGGATGATCAAATTTTGGCCGCACATGTCTGCAAGGTCCGCTTAAGGCCTGCTTGAGATGCTAGAACCCGCACTTCCTGTCACAGCGCACAGCGTTGACAATAGAATGCGCAAAAGTTGAAAATGCCGCTAGCGTCAGTATCAAGTACGAGCTTGCTGTACAAAGAGCGAAATTCTGCTGCAAGAAAGCACTTGAATAACTGAATAACATTTACTTTCCATCGAGCATCATCCCGGAAATCAACTCTTTTGATCCCTTGTCCCAACGAAGTGGCCTGGGACCAACATATATTTGTCTGACCTTTGTCAACCTCACAGAGCATCACTAGGCCGCAGCCATCTACCTAGAATTAAGTAAAACATGTATGAAAATGTTGGGTTCGTTAGGATATGACGCATACTGATGCTGCTTGCATTCATGTCCCAGTTCTGGCATGCGGCTGCAGCAACTTCTGAACCAGTTGCAAAAGGATGCGAAATGTGCGCAGGCGCCCTGTCCTCCAAGCTTTGTGGATCTGCGAGCCATGCACACTCGCCCAGGGGATGAAAGCTAAGTCGCCAAAGTCCTGCAGCAGAGACACGTTCACAATGGATCAAAATGGTGCAAAAATAGTCGTGAGTCAGCATACCAAAATTCACCAAAGTCAACGGACTGAACTTGACACTAAGGAGCTGCTCTGTTGTTTATCCTAGGCCAGCCCGGCAATCCCCTGATCAAATCCCCTCAATGACCTTGAACCTCACAAACGAGGGATCCAAACGTCTCTGTCTACGTGTTTGTATGTTTAGCAAGTTTGGCAAATGCCGGGATGGTGTGTTCTTCTGGCGGACGCCACATCGACACAATTGAGTTTGTGTTGCACCTGTGCGCAGCCTATCATAGCACATGCCCGTTCCCTTCCACCTTCTTCATTGTCGCAGGCTGCAACCTGTAAGGCATGCACTTCTCCTGCATTGAATCAAAACAGTGGATCAACCTAGGCAACATGATCCGAGTGGTGAAAATTTCTGGGATGATACATGTTGCGGGGACATCCTTCAGGTTTCTGGGATGCAGTGCTGCCAAGGCGCCACAATTTTTGGAAAGCGATGATGACTCCAAGCACAAACGTCCTTGCAAACGGAAATGCACTGGTTCTGGCCCCGTGTTTGCTAGGGCAACATGCACTTCCCATCACTCGCCTGTCTTTACACTTTACACACACATTCTATTTCAAATAGCCTTGGGCTGCACCTACTACCATGCAGAAAAAGAATTGAATACCTTGCCTCGCAGAAGCATCGACAGCAACGATCACCACGGTAACCACCAAGGACGAAGACAACAACAACAACAACAACAACAACAACAACAACAACAACAACAACAACAACAATACTTAGCGACGACGACGACGACGACGACGACGACGACGACCACCACCACCACCACCACCACCACCACCACCACCACCACGACCACCACGACGACCACCACCACCACCACAACAACAAAAAAAAAACTAACAACAAACAACAAACAACCAACAACCAACAACCAACAAACAACAAACAACAAACCACAAACCACAAACAACCAACAACCAGCAACCAACAAACAACAAACAACAAACAACAAACAACAAACAACAAACAACAAACAACAAACAACAAACAACAAACAACAAACAACAAACAACAAACAACAAACAACAAACAACAAACAACAAACAACAAACAACAAACAACAACAAGAACAAGAACAACAAGAACAAGAACAACAAGAACAACAAGAACAACAAGAACAACAAGAACAAGAACCAGGCGGGGACAAGGCGAGGACAAGGCGAGGGCAAGGCGAGGACAAGGCGAGGACAAGGACGACGAGGAGGACAAGGATGACGAGGAGAAGACGCGCAGGACGAGGAGGAGGAGGAGGAGGAGGATGATGATGATGATGATGATGATGATGATGAGGGGTGATGAGGATGATTGCGACAACGATAAATGGCCATGATGACAACACTGACCATGATTACAACAACGACAACAATTTCAACACCGGCTACAAGTACAAAAACTGCAACCCTGTCACCATCAGCATGGGTCAACATGGGTCCAAATAGGTCTACTGAATGCAACATAAAATGATATAATGCAAAACAGTACTTCACAACAAAATGGAATCCAATTGGATTTCACTGAACAAAATACAACCAAGTCAAACAATGGCAAAATACATAACAACTTGTAACGACACATCGTATTAATAAATTGCAACGCAATAGTTCATACTTGCCAAAGTAAGTGCAATAAACACAATGCTGGAATGTATTGCAACATAAAAATACATAAAAGGCATCATACTGTAATGCGTAGTGTTAGTCCCGGAGTAAAAGCCCTGGGCTGGTGCCTTCTAGCACTACCATTTTATCATTGGTGTCAAACTAGCACTTTTTTTGGGTGTCCTCATAGTTTAGGTGTATTAATGCGGGGTTATGCCGGGTTACTGTAGCAATGACGGGCAAATGAAAAATAAAAACTCATTCAAACATGGAGCAGCTCCTTCTCTGCAAACATTGCGTGCCCACACTCTGAGAACAAAGTGTGTATCTTCTTTGCTTTGTACTTGCAATTATCAAGACTTTTTTTGCAAAATATTGTAAAACATTGACATTACAGTCATCTGGTACAACATGGTGCAACACTACAGTCATCCGGTGTAAAACACCATGGAACAGCTCCCGTCATTCGCCTCTCAGAGCAGGATCGCCTGAGAGGAAGATAGTGTCGCCATTCTTCGCACATCGGAATCGCACCTTCAAAGGGGAGCCCGTCGTTGCCTTGGCGTCAAGTTCGAAGCAATCAAGCGTGATTGCATATATTGCATACAATATTTCAATAATGTAATATATATATATATATTTATTTATTTATTTATATTATATAGTTAGTACTTATTACAAACAATCAGCTGTTGCTTCCTCATAATCCTCATATGGAAAGGCGTGAAGGACTCCAACTTTGGCAAGCAACTCGCCGTGGTGATGTTGCCAGCTTCCTGCTCGAATGACGTGCTGCAACTCCAAACAGAAAGAAACACAAATGACGCACACCGCATGACACAGCTTTGAGCTCCTTCCCATCGACATCCAAGCAACGGGAAGCTTGTCGTCCTTTTGCATCACTGCAACAGCACAATGAAAGCCTCCACTGCCTGACCATGCCAGACTGGCCGAATTGGAGCTATTTTTGAACGTCATGCTTCCAGGGCCAAACAATAAATAGCGTTGACCAACTGACTAAATGGCAGGCAAAGACCAGACAAAGCCCAAAGTTGCTTGCAAAATCCAACAAATTGTATCAAATTGTTGGCTTCATTCTCGGCCAGTCTTGGCGACGATACAGGCAAGAGATCATATCGTAATGAGGGTCTCAGCTCGATCGTTGAGTAACCCGTGCCTGCAAGTTCAATGTGCACAGTAGCGTGGCATCGCCGAAGGACAAGCCCTCGGCTCGCCAAAGGTGGGGAAACCATGTGTGAATGGCAGGGCTAGTCGTTCGCTCGTACGCCATGATCAAAACGCATTGCAATATAATATATCACCGTAAGTTGGTGGGCGAGTGCCCAACAGAAAAGCCACATACGAAGATCGAACAAACATTTTGCGGCGGGGACATGTTGGATGCATTTGGGACAATACCACGCAATGCTTCCTTTTTGATCCTTTTTGTTTGAGTTGCTGATGTTTCATAGGCCTCACATACGATGTTGCAAAAGGCGAAGGATAACAGCTGGGAATAAAGACTACAACTAGTCTGGCCTGGCACCTTCTAATGCAAACACCTGGAATCCACTTGTTTCAGAGTGCCATGATATCTCCGAATGGCTAATTTCTGCATTGTCTTCCGCGAATCTCCGGTAGGTGCAGCTGTCAGTAGACCCACCTCAGAGTGCTCAAAATCACATTTGGCAGTTTCAAAACTGGCATTGCTGACATTGCTGACATTCAAAAAGAAAACATAATCAAATACAGAGTGAACGGATTGTACAAAGTTGGATGTACATTCATCCAGCCTAATTTCAGCTTGCTCAAACAATTTTGACCCATGCCATTCCAAATCCCAAGGCATCCATCTCCTGATCTTAAAAGAATTCTTGATCTTGACACTGACCATTGGTCGCAAGAACCCTGACAAGGGAACACAAAAGCTCAACCTAAAGAATGCTTTCTGATGGAAACTACCGAAATCCGGTACGAGCAAACTTCACGAGCATCCTTTGCCTTTGGCTTCTACTCTACAGTCCGGCACCGAGGACCAGCTTGGGAGCAGCATTCCAAAGGCTGCGAAAATGCTCTGAAACTTTTGAAAGCCCGTGGGCAATGTGACACCACCACATTTCATTTGACACGCAACCTTCTCCAATCTGCAAATCCTACCAAACATTCCTGGAATTCAGAAAGCATGACAAGCCAAATGTCCAAGTCCAAGCAAGACCATGAAGATCATGAAGATCATGAAGCTAGTAGATTTCTTGACTTTCAGCCAAATCACATTCGTCCAATTTGGATCAATTTGGTCCATCTTCAAATTTCAGAATGAATGGTATCCAAGCCACCTGTGTAGATCCAGCTTTCAATTTTGTTCCGATTTGCCAAAATGTGCTGCACTGCACAAGGCACACACAAATCCTCAGATTGTACATCTCAAATTGTCATTCGGCAGCATATCAAGAACTATTGCGTGCCTAAAGCGATGGAGGATTTCATGTTGCGCATGCTCGTTAGCTGCTTTCTCTGCAGGAGGACTGTCTGCCAAAATGGCATTGGCAAAACCAAAAGTTATCCAAGTCCTCTCAGCCACCTGATTCCAAGAGACCATCCACGTCGAGAATAATGTTATATAGTGTTATATATTTAAACCATTTCAAACCATTCTAGATTCAAGCTTGGCTCATGAGTGCAGGACATTGGCAACAACCAAGGTGCAACTCTTGTCATGGACATTTGTTTGTTCTGTTGGTCTTGGACCCTCTGCTGGAAAGCATGGTTGTGCAGTCAGAGTGTGGCAAGTGAATTGCAGGAACCAGGTTGGCACAACACACAACCCTGTAAAACTCTGTAGATGTTCCTGGAACAAGTTTGTGTTTTTTCTTTGCTGTTCCATGTTTTATCATGGCTGCTTGGCAGGCGCAAAAATTGGGAGGGAATCTCTCACCTGTTGCTTTCAATTGCACTACGCACATCCAATCTCTGATTTGACAGTAGCTGCTGTTGGGCGTCAAAGCCAGTGCGCTCGTCAAGAAGTCTTGAAGTGTCCCTGGCGTTGTCCTCTGTCACCTCAGTGTCTGGCGGACCATCATACCGTGCAAACGATCGCATAGAGTCGATCATGCGAAAATGCCAAAAGGACCTGGGAGAATCCGTATGTTTCCGTCCCTTTCTCTCCCTTAGTTTTTTGTTGGCACTTCTCAGAGGCACTGTGCATTTCCGACAGGGCCAAGCAAGGTGCCCCTCTTCTCAAGCACTTGCGTTGTCTCCTGCACCTGTTCTAGATCCCTGCTGCAAAAGCTCTGAGCTCGGCACGTGTTGATATCCCAACTGTATGTCTGGATTGAAACACACATCGCATTGATATCCTCCACGCTGCAGCCATGCCTCAGGAGTGTTCGGAATATCTATCGCTGAAAAAGAATAAAGAAATGCATTGACATCGGGCGCTGCATAATAATGGCATTGCTTTGCTTCAGAAAACCTACTATGTTGGCGCGGCCGTCAAACTTGGATCCAATGAATGGGTGCAATGCAGGCCATGCATGGAAATCAACATTTGATTTGAGGATTCCAGCAAACCTGGCTGGTCCCATATGGTGACTGATGCCACCTAGCTCTATGATAGAAAGTGTCTTTGATTCAGGTGTGAGACACACGACGTTACCTGCGTTTCTGCAGCCGAAGTGCTGGCTTGGGCAGCGGGTTCATCCACAGAAGCCTCAGCCAGCTCCAGTGTCAGAAAAACTCATGCTTTCATGGTTCTATCTGCTCAATTCTTTTCATAGCATGGGTATGCATGGGTTATCTGACTGTGGCAGTATAGTACCAGTACGATTAAAGTTAAACTGCGCGGGTTTTTTCCCGTCGCTTTCCCAATCTGCCGACTGGTCTTGCAGTGCAGATTCCAAACCTGTGTTCACCCCTTCACCATCCTTCACCCACAGATTTTGCACCTGTGTTTGGCCCCTTGTTTCATTCTTGCTGTGACGCGAAAAAAAGTGCCTAGTCTAGCTCCACAGAAGCATTGCAACGCGGGAAATTCTTCCCGATATTTGAAACGAACCATCTAAAATTCACACAAAATCGTGTATACCCTATTCGCCCTACTCCCCGTAGTCATTTTGTCAGGGCTCCGTCATCACGGTGCCAAATTACATTGATGATCATGATCGTACTCATTCATGTGCTTTATGATTCAGAGCCCCTAGCAGCCCTACGGTAGCACCAGTCCAGCGCTGCCTTGCTGATTAGGTTATTAGAGTGGGGGGGACGCCACGAAACCAAACCAAAAAAGAATCAATACCTCTTTGACATCCCGTCATCATTGCTTCAATATGTGATATACATGTTTGAAATTGTTTGAATGCATAGACAATACTTGCGCGCGAGTGTTTGGTTTATCTGATCTCTCTATGATGCAAGCTCGACTTCCTGCCCCACATTACATGCAGTCACTTACCAAGCTCAGAGACGGACGGCATGGCACCATATTTCCTCCGATCATCTCAAAACCTGCCCTTCTGACTACTGTCTTGGCAAATCCAGCAACAAGTGTTCCTATTTGTTTTATTGATATTCTGATATAATCTTGCCATGTCTTGCCAAGGTACCTTATAAGACCTTCGGAAGGATGCTCAAAGATTATCTGGTCTTCTCCATCCAAGCAGGTCCCACTCCTGCTTGCACTGTTGTTTTGCATGCTGTCAGATTTGTGCCTTGGAAGTGACACATAGTAAAGTGTACTCTGACGTGCTCAATTGACTAATGTACTCGATGGTTTAGCCCTAATCTGTCTCCGCATTTCCTCAGAATCGCATTTCATATGGCTAAATCTCCACATGTTGGCCATCACCAACCACAGCCAACCGCAGCCAAGCTGTCAGAATCTTAATGGCCTATATCCAAAACATTCCGAAACGCTATCCTGCTGCCCCTTCCCTGCCTCAAATCAAACAGAGGCATTTGAGGCCACTTGGCCCGGAACTCCAGGCTGTGCCGAAGACTGTCTAGATATCTTTGCAAGGCTTGACCATTCCTGCAAAACGAGGAATGCTTTAACAAAGAACCGAAGCAAGTTTGCAGATGCGCCATAGAGGTGTGTGCATCTGTTTCACCGAGTCACTCCAAAGAGGGGCGTGCCAGTGAGAAATGGAGAAACTGACTCAGGTGATACCTTTGTTGCGGTCGCAAAAGATGCGCAATTGAGCCGCAACCATGTCGCATATCACAATTACACATCACTGCTGCACACCACACCTTGCCAGTCCAAGTTGAGGCAAGCCACACGGTGCTTGCAAAAAAATCCGGCTCAAAAGCCCGAACCCGCTGCAGGGTCAAGGACAGTTCCTTGTCTGCAAGTTTGAAGTAAGGTGTCAAGTTCATGCGGCATCTGTCTGGAGCAATTGGTTTGTATTTGGTTTGTCTCTTCTGTGGGACACAGCCGCTCCACACCTGCCCATGTTTGTCCATGTTTGTGGCTACAGCATGAAGCACAAGTGCAAACTAGATGTTCAATATGTCCCATGGTCTTCGTCAGGTCATGTCAGTCGAGTCGCATGGGTCTGTCGGGCCAAGGTTTGTATGCTGCACTTACCGTCACACCATCAGGTGTTTGACCAAGTATCTTGCAACACCTCCTGAGCCAAAGTCAGGTTCTCGTAGCACTCCCCGAAGCTGGCCTCGTCCACCTTCAACGAAAAAAAATAACAAAATGAAAAGGGGCTGGAGATGTCTAGAGGCCAAGAGATTCCAAAAGGATCCAAACAGACCTGGAGAACCTGCTGAATGAACCCCCAGCCAGCTGACAATGTCAAATTGCCACAAACTTGTGGCACAAAAGTCTATCTCGTGAATTGTTCGTTCAGACACGACCGCACCGCATTTCCTCCATAAATCAGTTTTTACGCAAAGCCTACCTGTGAATTGCGAATGAGGCTTCCGAGTGTAGAACCAGTTCGATGTATGAACTGTTATGAACCGACGAAATGTGGAAAGCTTGGGGCATGCACGCAAGCAAGCAAACCAGCAAGTTTGCTGGCTGAGTCCTCTGATAAGATCCTTCCCCTTGAATTGGAATCGGCTGCACATGCCTGCGCCTTGATTTATTATGTGTGTGTCTCTCTCTGTCTCTCTGTCTCTCTCTCTCTCTGTCTCTCTCTCTCTCTCTCTCTCTCTGTCTCTCTCTCTCTCTCTCTCTGTCTCTCTCTCTCTCTCTCTCTCTCTCTCTCTCCATCGCCATCAGGTGACCCTGCCCTAGCATCGGCTAGGAAGCGAGATTGGATACGAGCAAAACAGGCTGCAAAGTTTCCACCTATTGCTGCAGCAGGGCATGGTTGGCACATGTTGGCACATTTCTCATGTGGTGAAATTGGTGTCTTCAAAGCAAAGGCAAATCCTATTTGACCTATCTGCAAAGGAGTGCAATGGTACATATCATGGGAACTTCTCCGCGCCCACGCACACCGTCGCACACCGTCGTACACCACACACACAACATACACACCACGTACACACCACGTACACGCAATGAGTTTCTTATCCCAGAACCCTCCCGCGATGGGAAACAACACACGATACACACCGGTGGCTCTGACCACTTTTTCCTGGCCAAGTGGCACCGCAATGTGACCCACAGACCCTGCAGGATCCTGCACGTTATCATGCCCTGCCTCCACACCAACAATCGCTGAAACCACAGCTGCTGCGTCTGAAGCAGCGTCTTCACCTTCGTTCTCAGCCTCAGCCTGCAAATGCCACAGTGCCACAATACCCACGAGGAAGGGCAACTCTTTTTTTCAACCTTGTTTTGATTTTTTTTCAACCTTGCCCCTTTTTTTCAACCTTGGATTACTCTTTTTCAACCTTGGCCTACTTTTTTTCAACCTTGGCGGTCTACTTTTTTGGACCTTGGTACTACTACTACTACTACTACTACTACTACTACTACTACTA